>JH792582.1:33120-66165 GCA_000291705.1 Sphaerulina populicola P02.02b | reverse complement strand
ATATCGAAGGACGGAGGGCGCGATATATAAAACGAGCGAAACTACCAACCGTATAGCGCGACAAACTAGAACATATAAAGAAGCTATACGCAGTTACCCTTATAGTATCTATCGAGTACGATAGCGGCGGTAGAATAGTATTAGTTATTGTTGCGCGAGGCAGCAATAAACAACCCTATTCTTATACTCTTCGCTATTACGACCTTCGTAGCGAAAACGCCGTCTTAAAAGAAGTAGTATAGCAGATATTGGATAATTCCCCTAAGCTAGCTGTTGTCCGCGAGTTCTTAAGAAACAACTATTCTTATATCGGTAGTAGCGAGGCCAAATACTAGACTACCTATAATAGCGTACGAAAATCGCTACATTTCTACCGTAACAAGCGCGACTGTGTACCTAGTAGGGACTCTATAGATAATCAATTGGTACTAGTAGTTAAGAACTATAGAGAGCGTAGAGGATTGTACTATAGCGTGTTTGACGTCTATACTAAGAAGCATAGCAAGAAGAAGGGTATCGTATATACTACTAACGAAGGACTAGCCCCTAGTTTCTAGGGTACGGGATACACTCCCCTTAGTAGAGAGAAAGAAGAAGATAAGAGAAACGGGGAAACCCGAATAAGACCGGTAGAGTCCTCTAGAGGGCCCTACCCGTCCTATATAGTCATAGACTTAGACAGGACGTTAATAGAATAAACAAACAAACAAACAAACAAACGAAGGACTAGCATTACTAAGGGAATATAGCGAATTTATCGCAGTAGATAGTATATATAATACTAACAAGTCTCGGTTTATACTATTAAACGTATGTGTTCAAGACCGGAATAGTAAGAAACGCCCTATCGCTTATATACTACTATAGTTACAATACGGTATAGTCCTCGCCGCTAGCTTTAGAGCTCTGTCTTCCTAGGTAGAATACGGAATACTCGGTAGCAGTAGCTAGTAGCTCAAATACTGTATTGTTGATAATTCTACGAGTAAACAGAACGCCTCCAGACTAGTATTCAATCCAACGGTCGAGATACTACTATATTAGCGATATGCCTTACAGACTATACGACGAAGGTATAGTAAGAAGCGTAGATATAGTACTACGTAGACTACGTTACTAGCTGTATTGTCACTCGTACGAGACATACTACAGTTGAAAGAGTACCTCGCGACGGCTCTGTAGAGTCTTCTAGGTAGTACTAACGATCTATTATTTAACTATATAGTGCGCGAGTAGTCAATCGACTTTGCGCCTATATAGGCGACGTACTTTAGACGAGACAGTATAGTAAAGATAGGTGTAAGTCGGAGAGTGTATATCTGAATAAGTGCCTACTTATATTCTACGATAGGTACGAACTACGAACTACGTCGAGGCATATCACTCCGAATACAAACGCGGTAATAAGACAGTTATAAAGAGGTAGAGCTTATCCGGAGCACTTAGTTACTCTATTAACACCGACCGCAAATAGTATAATAGAGCTACCGTAGTAGCCGATCAACAGTTATAGCTACTACTCTTCCGTAACCTAGGATACGAGCGATTATACGATATACTATTCTTTATACAAGTGAAGGTTAAGGACCAATATCGTATAGTAGAAGCGAACGACCAACTGTCTTTCTATCGCGTATTTCTATACTACGAGCTATTATATAATAAAGAGACACTATCGGAATACAGCTGCAATTTCTAGCTATCCTACTACCTACCCTGCGTCTATATATGGTTTGATAGTTAATTTGATAGCAATCCGATAAGCGACGCGCAGATAGACTTGTATGTCGACCGCTAGCTCGCAATAGACGATAGAATTGGTACCTACAACGCTACTACTATACACGATAAGTATCGGCACGGTATAATGCCCTAGGATGACTTCCAAGCGTTTACTAATACAGAGCGAGCACCGATCGACCGCAATTAACACATACTACTACACACTCTAGTAGATAGTATAAAAGAAGAGTTCTATCGCCTAGCAGCCGAAGCCAAGCTACGTACTACTACAAAGCAAGAATTTGATAGGTATATCCACTTCCTCTATGACTATTATAACGCTATTCTAGCTACGGATCTTAATAAGATTACCCTAGACTACTATCGAGATAGAGAGGCTATAATCGTTAGCAAGAGACAGTATATAGCGGACCAGTTCCGCTAGACAGTAGTACTACTATTGGATGAAGACGGTATTGACGATACCGCACTTCTTAGTACTATTGATAATAAGGCCGGCGTACTCGAAGATTATAGGATAGCGCGGGACGAGACAGCGTAGTACGAGGAAGAGCAGCTCGGAGATAGGATAGCGCGGGACGAGACAGCGTAGTACGAGGAAGAGCAGCTCGGAGATAGGATAGCGCGGGACGAGAGGGCGTAGTACGAGGACGAGCATAGGATAGCGCGGGACGAGAGAGCGCAGCACGAGGACGAGTATAGGATAGCGCGGGACGAGAGAGCGTAGTACGAGGAAGAGTATAAGACAAACGAGACAGCGTAGATAGAAGTAGACGAGATAGCGCAGGTAGACGAGACAGCGACAGTAGCGGCAGCGTAGTACGAGGAAGAGCTTAGTATCGCCGAGGTAGACAATATAACGACGCTGTTCGAGTCAACTCTTGGTATAGTACCTACTTAGCCGATAGCAGTAGTACTGTATAGTATGTTTGATACTACTATCGAGCCGCAGACGCTAGTACCTATCGAGCCGCAGACGCTAGCACCTCGTCCATTCCGATACGCACTAACATACGCACCGACGAATCTATCGCCTCTTCGTAAGCTGCAACTGCCGGCAGTTGCAGAGTACGATTCATCCGAGTTTCCGAGCTAGTTAAGTCAAGCATCGCTATATCTAGTAGGGCGAGAAGGCCCTACTATATACGCTATAACCGTAGAGGTAGCGCAGTTCAATACGGTATTTGGTATACGAGTAGAAGAAGAGACTAGATACATTCGGCGAATTCGGCAGCTAGTATAGAACGTAGCGCTCGGTAGATTTGAAGATAAGAAGCTACTATAGAAGAGACTACGTACCTAGCGTACGTACGACGAGGCGATAGAACAGTAGAATTAGACAAGCAGCATAGGCAGACAGGTAACTACTAGTATCTATATTAGCGACATATACAGTCCGCTAGTACTAGAGAAGTAACAATAGCACGTAATTGCTATAGAGCCAATCAGCAGATAGAGAGATACGGTCAATAGTAGCAGGTATTGTAGAGACTACGGCAATCGCGTTTTTGAGTTTTTTTGAGTTTGATATAATTTTTTCTTTCCAAATGCAGCGACAGCAAGGCCGCAAGGCAACGGTGTTGCTATAGTAACGAAAGTAGCGACATGATTACAGTAAGAAACGTTAAAAATGTAGGGTAAATTCAAATATGCGGTGCACGGACTGAATATTGTCGTTACAATACAGGCTACCTACCTTATAGGGTCGAAGGGGTTCATATAACCGTAATTGAGCCGTAGTTCTACGCTCGTAAACGTTTCTTGCAATATGTAGAAAAACATACGTTAATAAATAGGTACGGTTATCAAGGTAGGCGTCAAACCTAGGTACACGTTTCTATTAATAACGGTTGTTAACCTTCAACGGCAAACTGCTACAACGGTTCTAATAGTAGTAGTTAGAATAGGTCAACGTATGTTATTTCATAGCGTCGCCGCAACGGTGATTCTACCGTTAAATTAAGTAGGCGTTGTTTCGGCGTTACTCGGGCGCTAACCGTTAACCGAGGTCACTACACTTCTACTAGAGGCTAAGGTCGACGGGTGTAATTAGTATATAGTATGTTCATTTTAACTATTTCATTTAGTATACTATAAATATACGGTAGGTACTGCCGACTATCTACCTGTATCTACCGCCGTTCTATTCGACTACTCTATACACTATTAGCTTTAGGTCGTCTATTCTATACGTCTATCTTTCCTCTTCGCCGACCTAGAAGTATATAAGCCGGGCAAACGCTTCGCGGCTATCGTTTCGGCCTTCTATATCGCCTATAAGAACTAGATATCGAAGTCTACGTCGAGGAAGTCTGTCGCTATACTAGCTAGGGCGACCGACATTTCCGTACTTAGGCCGCGCTCGATTAGTACAATCTACTATAGTATAGTACGTACTGCCGGCAGTCTAATAACCTGCTGCTTACGGTCAAGCTAGCGAATATTACAGAAAAGAAGTAGATCCTAGCCGACCTTTCGAGTTAGCGAAACTAGAAGGAAGCAATGCTTTATACCGACATTCTCCTCTATTATAAAGATCTAGTCGATACGAACTAGATTAGGGCTAAGGCTAACGGTACCTCGATGCTTAATAAAGTCGCCTCGATAGAGTACAACGCGGCGCTATACGATACTGTCGATAGTTAGTATATCCCTAAATTCTATAGAGAGCTAATATATACGTCGTAGTATAATACTATACCGAACCAAGCAATCGGTCGAGGCGCGAACGGTAGCGATGTCTATAAGGCGTAATCTTGTTAATACGTAGTAATAATCTTGTTTAGAAGTCTATAGGGGAACTTATTCGTCGCACTCCCTTTAGTTAGGAGGCTGAACTCCTTACGTATATACTTCTACTACAACTGTATTCTTGCTAGTAAAGAGTTAGCTTTAGATATACAAAGGACTATACTACGTACCGCGAGCGTTAATATAAACTTGGTTAGAGACAATATCCAATTCTTTACGGCTATCCTCTATAGCTGTACTACGTTTAGGCTTTAGAAGAAGGCGATCAAAGAGGCTAGGGCAGTCGTTGTATATACTATACAGACGCTGTATCAACTCTAGCTCGCTACTTATATAGCAATCTTGTAAGACTAGACGGGTCGTAGTCTCTTGATTAAGTAGCGTTAATAGGTCGCGTTCTAGCTTCTATTTGTTCGTATTGTATACTAACTCCTTTAGTTGCCGGTATATATCTTCGCCTATAAGGACGTTAATATTACTCGCTTAACTATACTCCTTTGCGATTACTAGATAGTACGTACCTATATATACATTTGGTAGCTTCTAGAGTCGACGATATACTAATAAGCTCTTAGTCGAGCGCTCGCTAGTACGGCTACGTTCGTCTTTATCCTCTATACCCTATAGCTCTAGGTCGTTCTCGAAATCGTATACTAGAGTATCCTCTACCTCTTCTTAGCCTAGTTCGGGTTGTAACACTACTAGATAAAGCCTACTACGGCTACGATCGCTAGATCTACGGCTGCTTATACGTATAGTATTACTAGACCTACGGGCGCGTTTAGCTAGCGGACCTCCCGCTCCTATCTAAGATGCCTATAAATGTTAAGACGTTGCTCGCGACGCTCGCGATACGCTCCTACTAGTAGTATCGTCAATTGACCCTTAAGCGGCAGCCTTATATAGGCCCTAGAACATACGTCGACCGATGAATACATTATTTAGCAAGTCAATATACTACTAGACTATCAACTCGTTACCTATTAATAAGCGATTAGACTGTACTATTCGACCGAGTACGACAACTACTACTGTATATACCGGAACAGGTCGAAGACTAGTTATATATTCAAGTGTTTCAAACAAGCTAGGTATTGCCTTCCGTAGACTAGAAACAAAGGTCGGCTTTATATGTTTATCCTTAAGCTAGACACGATATAGAACTAGTATAATCTGAGCCTATCGGCTATGTTCTTAGAGTATATACGAGCCGATATAGTAGTATAGCGATTATAGGCGTTACTACCCGGGTAGGAAAGTAAATACCTAAAGGAGTGCATAATACTCTTTTATACCTACATTAGTAAAAATACTGTCTTTGAATAGCTAATAGGACCGCTTTACTAGACCTTAGAGCTTAGAGTAGCCTAGATTACCTAGCCTAGTTATAATCACATCGAGTACTAGTACAAAGCGCTCTAGTAATATTAGATCCTATCGTATACTCTTACTAGGGCCGGTATTAGCGAAGGTATCCTTTGCCTTCTACGATAGAAATTGATAGGTTTCTAAGTACGCTCGAATGCGTATAGCCTCGTAGTAGTACCGTAATTCGTCTTCTTTTACGTCTAGATCGGCCTATGTTTTCGAGTTGCGAATATATCTTAGATATCCGAAGGTAGCTTTCTACGATTTGAAGCTAGTATTAAGCTACTATTATAGGGTGTTACTAATGAATACAAACGTAAATGTATATACTATCTTCCTAGTTCTATTAGTAAGATCTATTTCAACCCTAGTATTGAGTACTATAAGAATAGGACTAATAGCCTCGACAACCGCTAGGAGATTGTAGCTATATAGACCGAAAGTAAGCGGAATAATATTAGCTCTACGGTTGCGGTCCTTATTGCTTAATACAGCGTTGAACAGGTAGCAACCTATTAGTAAACGATATATATTGCGATAGAGCCCGAACGCGTCGATAAAGAACTATATTAGTATTAAGACAATCTCGATCCTATTACTACCTAGGAAGAATTTGGCTAAGAGCTTCTATCGACCGAAGTATAAGAGTTCTAGTTTACCGCGGATTAGATAGTACTGCTATAGTAGCCGAACCGAAGAACATCTGCTCCTATCTAGTCCGGACCAAAGCTTAACGATCCGGCGACAGAACCGCGTCGAAGAGCTAGGCTATAGCAATACTATAGGCTTGTAAGTACTCTTAAATTTATAGTATATTAATATACCTTAACTAGGTAATACTACTATAATATGTTGTACTAGTATAAAGAAGTCTATACTATCTATAACAAAGTATTCGTTCTGCTCCGTAGGTAGTACTAGTTACTAAAGGGTCTTAACTAGAAGTAGCCTAGCCTATACAATCTTACGGATCCTGACTACAATATCGCCCTTTTCGACTCTATCTAGTCGATTAGAACGGTAATCTTTGGTAATAGTAAGCGCCTAGCCGTAATATACAGACTATATAGGCTCCTAGTAGTAGCGGTAGTTCGCGTTACTATATCTGAAATACAAGATATCGGAAGGGAAGATTGGCCCGCCCTTAGTACTATATACGCGGATTGCTCTCTATCTAAGTAAATCTGTATCTGTAGCCTTCTACGACTGCTTACCCTTCGACGTGCCCGGACCAATAGTAGATGCCTATAGCTATATATCTTCGTATATTACTAGACCCGATTAATAGATAGCAAACTCGCCGCTCGAGACCCGGATAGAAGAGTACTATATATTCGACTTATAAAGCTCCTTTAGTACATCGACGAAGTAACCTAGACTATAGTACATTTTCTCGATATTGCCTAGAGAGGATAAGTACGTCCTAAAGAAATCGATTAAGTTAAAGAAGTATAGTTTTGCGGAGTCTTTACTATTACTAGTTACTTAGACTAATAGGTTTAGCTTAATATCTACCTCCCGAAGCTTTAGAAATAGTAGTAAACCTTTAGTATAAGACTTTAGTATATCGATTGTATTAGGCAGATCCTTAAGCAATTGTATAGCGTTAGGGCGTTTAGAAACTATAGCTAGGATCGATCGCAGGTATTCGTAGTTAGTCCTAAAGATGCCTACGGTTTGATACTATACCCTAAAGGCTAACTCGATACTAGAAGCCGGCTCCTTTAGGCGTATTATAGTAAGTACTTCGGATTGATCGCTACTAAAGCCTTAGATACGAGAACTCCCTATTGATAGTAGTATTATAGCTAGAGGTTGTAGCCCGATAGGGACCAATTCACCGATTAGGCCTATAAACTTAGTTATATCTTTACTCTTACTACCGAGTACTATTTCCGGTATATTGTCTTCCTCTATACTAGGCTCTTGATACTCGAGTTGACGGCGGGCATTTAATAGAGCGTCGTATCCGAGATTATCAAATACTAGGTTATTTTCGGACAACTCGTCGTCGTCGATATCGCGGTTCAGCTCCTCTAGGGTATTAGACAGCTGCTCTATATCGAGCTCGCCTAGTAGTAGCGGATAATCCTCGTCGTCTAAGACACGTATATCGATGAACCCGCCGCTTTTAGGTAGATAGCGCTTCGAGCTAGTCTAGGTCGGGTTTAGAGGAGGCGCTAGTGTACGGGATCTAGGAATCGGTAGTACGCGTTAGCTACGGCGAGCACTTACTCGACCTAGGCCGGCTTTCGGGCGCAACGACGATATAGTATAGGTTTCTTACGACCTAATCTGCAATTTAGGTATTAGTATTGTTGTTAAATATAGGTATTAGTGTTTGTTAGAGGAGGCTAGAGTTTGTAGCAAGAATATGAAAATCGCGCTAACCCCGAAACAGTATCCGATACCTCTATCTAGACGCGACGTTTACCTTGGACGATACTATAGACGACTTCACTTCGGACGACACTATACGCCTAACGATAGAAGACGTTTCTTTTCGACTAATTGCTACTAACAGATCGTAAAGACATTAACAGATCGTAAAGACATTTGACCGTAAAGACATTTGACCGTAAAGATATTGACCGTAAAGACATTAACAGATCGTAAAGACATTTGACCGTAAAGACATTGACCGTAAAGACATTAGACCGTAAAGACATTAACCGTAAAGACATTGACCGTAAAGATATTAGATAATACTATAAACACATTGTAGATGTCTTGCAAGTAATATATATTAGGGCACCTTACTAAAGGGAAGATGCTAATAGAATAACGACCCTATTAGGTTGTCTACCGGGTACCTAGGTATATTCCGATCGCTTCCTTACGATTATACGACGTATCGTTGTAAAATGCGACTACGTTGCCGTCTCCGTACTCTTTCTTATAGTATAGTACTCTCTTCTATTTGAGCTAGATATACAGTTGATCGATATGTCTTACAATAGTCTCCGGGATATAATAGTCGCTTCTGTTTCTTGTATATTGATATTAGTATATTGCTCGAAAATGCAGGCAGCGGTTAGGCTAGCTAGCTATAGGTTAGATTAGCCTTGTCGTTGTGTATTAGTATATCGATAATCAGGCGGTCTGTAACCTCGAATCGGTTCGTATTACTATTAGTTACGTACGGTATATATGGTTTGTTAAGACTCTAACCGAGTGCCGACGGGTAAGTGTTAGCGTTAGCGTTAGCGCTAGTACTGTCGAGAGTTTCTTCGATTCGTACGACCAACTGTATCCTATAACTATAAAGCTCCGAAGGTTTGACTACGGAATAACCGACCTATAGTGTTCTATAAATCATCGATATCGCGAGTATAGCTATGCTCTTATACGTTGTCGCCTATATTGGCTAGAGAACGATGTCTATCGCTATTGTTGTATCTATTCTTATCTAGTTTATACGGGTCGTCCTAGGCATAGAGACTACGGGGTTCGTAGATGCCTCTATCCGATACCTCTTGATCTTCTGTAGTATAAGCACGTCGCTATAGAGCTCGTATTCGACGATATTTAGCTATAGAAGAAGGTCTAGCTTGCCTAATAGTAGGTTTACTCTTATAGAGGCTTAAGTAAAGATATTGACTTTAGGTAAGGAGGCGAGGATTGATCGTAACTTCTTCTCCTTAGTAAAGGTATTAACGAGATTAGGGATCGGAAATAGGCCGTATACGACGCGGACCAACTCTACTGCTATTAGAATACCTATCGAAACGAGGAATTCCCGACGGAGGAAGTATAGGTCGTAGAATATTACGGATACGGCTAACTTGAGTATAAATAGGACGCTTAGGGCCGCGGGAATCTTCTCTATCTAGATAATAATATAGGGATTGTACTAGAGTAGGTTGTAAGCATGTCTTTCTACTAGGTTAACGTTTATAGCAGATGTTAGTAGTAGCCGTATATATAGTATAGCTATTAATACTGTGCTCGTACCTATAGCGGTATTATAAGTAAGGTAGATAATAAGAATAAGATAATAAGAATACTAACCGTCCGAAAAGTCGGATATATCGTCTATATCCGTATAGACCGAGAGGTCCGGCTTGGTCTTCTTCTACGCTATAGTTAGTATACAGCTATACGCAAATCAATAGGCTGACTAACCTTCTTGCGGCCTATAGTATAGCCGTCTTTCTAGACGAAGTGCTCTTTAGTAATCTATATAGGTCAGGTAGGCACCTTGTGTTAGTATCCTCGAAATCCCGATCGACCGATCGGATATATAGAGATCAGGACTAAGATAGGTAAGGTACTTATACTAAGTAGCTTCTTATATAGAGGAATTACTGCATACGCCTTAAGAAGCGCAGACCGAGTAGTACTTCCGGCGTATCGGCTAACGCTAGTAGCTTCTTCTCTCTTCTTTTCGCGTAGCTAGATATATACTTGCTACGCAAGTGAACGAAATGTTGCTAGAAATTATATATTAGTATACATCAATATCGGTATCAGCTCTACAACTGTACAACCTAGGTTTGGATAGGAGTAATATACTCTCGCAAAAGTAGCGTCCTCGCTTGGAGCTCTTCTCGATATCTAGATAGCCGTCTATAAATGTATATACCTTCAGAAATGTAGTTAGAGAATAGAGAGCCTTCTAATAGCTCGAAATAGATAATGATTTATATAGTAGTACTATATCGAGCAGCTACGGGTTAGTATTAAACTCGGCCTCGAGAAGTCTCTATATCTATATTAGTATAAGGTATCTATAAGTATCAACTCAATCGCACTATATCAACTGTACCTCTATTGCCGCAATCGTCTGATTCTTATATATACGAATCTGCGTCTAGTGCTTAGCTAAATGCTGTTTAAATAGCGTATAGTCGCTAGAAAGGTGTCCGCCCTATATATAGGTAGGTATTAGTACTGTAAATAGAAAGTACCCTAGAATTACCTATACTTACAAAAATTGATTTGATGCCTAGTATATAAGTATCCTCTCGACTGGCCCCGTTTAATAGTAATATAATTCGGGTGTTTCTATATATATATTAACCTATACCGGGTACATTCGACGATCAATTGTAGAATAGGTACCGGTTCTAGAGAGCAATTCTCTCGTTCTTATCGCGAATAGTAGCGTCAAACTGCTCTTCTTCTTCTTTATCTAGCGACTCCTCGCTAGGAGCCCGGGTACGTTTTCTGTTGCGCGTAGGCGCCTTAGCTGCGGTAGTAGCACTCTATATTCGTAGTTCCTATTCCCTTCTATTAGTACTCGAATCGGCTAACCCGTACCGTATACACGAGTACCTAGGTAGGTACCCGTAGACGCTAGCGCTCTATCTACCTTATATACTTACAATATTGCTAGCGGGCTCGAACAATACAGGATCCAGACTTCTATCTTAAGTAGGATTAGGAACGGAAAGGTATAGTAGGGATATAGTAAATAAGTAAGGTAGGTAACTAGATAGAATGTTAATATAGAAGATCAAGACTACCTAGGTAGGTAGGAAATCTACTAAGGTACGTGCCTAGACCTACCTTCCTCGTAGCCCGAGAATACCGTCCAAGTAGAAGCGACGGTATTTGAACGGATAGATAGTATAGCCGTAGGGAAATATAGCCGTTACCCTAGATCAACGGTAAATAAACGCTTATACGAATTTTGCCGTAGGAACTGTCTACGGTTGACGCAAGTTGCAGTTACACCGTACCAATCGTACGAGAATGGATTATTTATAATCGCAAGAATTATACGTATTCAATAATATACGTTTACTTTATATACTACAATATTACGATTGAGCAGAAGCAATAAGTAGGGCGGAAACACGGTATTAAGTTGGATACGGTAAACTAAAAGTACTAGTACTACAACGACAGAAATACATACGACTATAATACTACAGTTCTATAGACCCTATATCGCCTATAAGGTAGTTACATGTTACCTTAGTTGCAAAACCTATCCGATATATACGCCAAGACGACTATTATCTACAATATCGAGCGATATAGAGTCCTATATAACCTCCTTCGGATGTTACTAAGGAGGAGTTTGCTTTTTCGACGCTGGCTCCGACGACCACTTTGATTCACCTCTGCGCTTCGTTTTGCTCCCTTCCGGCACAAATCTCCCGAACAGAGGCAGCGGTTTCAGCTCCGACGTATTCCTCGAGGGTCGAGAAGGAATTGATTGTAGTAGATGGAGCAGAGCTATGTTCTCGGCACAAACCACGGCGGGCTCGACAGCGGGTATCATAATGCCGTTCCTGGGTTGAGAGCGAAGAGCTTGTTGCCAATATAGATGCGCGTGTGCAACGGCGCAACCTGTGTGGTTATTTAAAGCCCACGAACATTTGAGCTTTCAGGACGACAGGCCCACTCGTGCACGCGCAAGCTTCGCATCGTATGCAGCATGGCAGGGTGCACACTGATTAGCTACGCGTCCAACGTTGCAGAATTTAGGACACCCAAGGCCGAGGGAATGATGCAGTGTAGTCGCATAGGTCGGTGAGCGGACCGATACAAACTCGCGCCCTTCTCGGACTTGATGGGCGCGCAGTCGCGCTTCAAGGTTCCCTCCAGTCATATTTTCCAAGAAGTTGATGTCTGGCAGTCGCAAGAAGCTGCGGACAATATGTGGGCATGGGGGTTTTGCTTCGAGCACGTCGAAGATATGGTGCTCATGCTTCATGCCCTTGTTCGCCAGTGTGCGTGCCTGTTTGGCAACAATTCGATCGCTGACGACGAAGACCACCCCTACCGCACCCCAAGATATGAGTTGGAGACTCCAAGGGGTACTCGAAGGGGTATCGTTAGCATGCGACATGGTTGCAAATTTGTAGACTTCCCAATTCACCCCTTCGTGCTATTGAAGAATGAGCCGTGCTGCTGCCATCCTACGAATGGAAATAGCTATAGCATGCGGGCTCCGCGCAGCATATGTGAGCGACATTGCGCTGTCTGTCGCAGATAAGTGTCTCGGCAGACCGTGCGTCTCGGCACGGAGGGACAGGGTTGGGGATCCGATCTAGCAGCGCCAACTTCATTACTCTACCTCCTACCGTTACATTGCTGCACCACTGTCGATGTGGCCTTTGGAAGCTATTAAAATATGGTGCGATAATGTCCAAACACATTCTACTCGCAGTTGTCAGCATCGAAAGCCCTCGCCCAGCCGAACAAGCACATCGTCGCATTCAGCAAGCGTCGCGAGCACAGAGAGCAGAAAGCGTAAGAGGAGCACAAGTCCGTCCAAGCAGCGCTTGGAATTGAATCAGTATGCAGAATATGCTCTGCGACAGCGTGCCTGGGGACGCGTGGATGAACTACCGGAAGAAATGCGTGACCTGGCCGCGTCTATGCAATCGATCTCCAAAGGACGAAGGGTGCTTTCAAGCACACACGTCGAGTGGGAACGGGAGGTTGGAAGTGGCATTGCGGAGGAAGATCAACTCATATTCGCAAAGCCAGGCGTACGAGAAGAGACAGGCCATGTGCCAGATCTGAGCAGTGTTCGTCGGGTGCTGCGGAGAGCTGAGCGCAACGCCCAGTGCAACTGCTCTGAAGCCGCATGGAATAGCGGCGTCCACGACTTCCTTCTGGATATGGCACATCGTGATTCACGGTATCAAGATGGAGTTATATGGGAAAACATGTATGTGCATTAGGTAGGCTTTGTTCCAGTTATGATATGCTGACTGTATACAGAACAACAGCCAGAATTTGGCCATCGAATCTCCTCGAAACAAAGTCCGCCCAGGGTAGTAGTAGTAGCCACGAGCGAGCCGAATCTAAGCGAGTCGATTTCTGTATCGCCCTGAATATGAACCCATCTCTAGGCAAACAGCTCTCATCCAAGGACGTTCTGCAGTTGAACCACACGGACTATGGTGGTACCAGGTACAATCCAATCTCCGTGAGCATAGAGACGAAGGCTGGTGCGGAGGCTCAATTGACCACGTGGGTGGCTGCGCAGAATGCGTTTCTACGAAGAAACCTGCAAAAGCTTGGCAGTCCGAACGTCACGATACCTCCGTTGCCTCTCGTCATGATTCAAGGCCATCAGTGGCACTTTTACTATGCGCAAGTGAAGACAGATTCAACGGTACGTACTGGCCACATCCCAACAGGGTACATGCTAATAGATGCATGATATAGACTCTATGGTACGGAGGTGACGCGTTTGGTAATACCTCTACACTCTTGGGTATATATCGTATCATTGCCGGACTACAGCAATTGATGCAATGGGCGGAGACAGTCTATAAGCCTTGGTTCACAGAGAACATCACTGGTCCTCTTTTGGAAAGTTGACAACGATGCTTGCGCTGCAACTTCACATGAGGAGATGGTACTAAGCTGGTTGACGGCACATGGAACGAGCGAGCCCAACGGCACGAGAACTATAGTCGGCAGTCTTGACCTTCACGCCACACCAAACAAAGTCCCAGATAGGAGGCAGCCTGCTTTTGCCAGAGTATAGGGAAAAGCTTTTCGCATCATCTGCGATATGCCAAACATATTGATTCCATGGACCAAGGGTGCAACACCGCACACACCAGTCGCAACGAACATCAATACTCGGAGGGTGCGATGCTTTGCGCCCTAGTACTCAGGATGCAATCTTACCTATATAGACGGTTAACGTCCCGAAAATTCCAATCTATTAACGAGGAAAGAAGAGGGTTACACTTGAGTACTATACCTAAGACAGGGAATAGTACAACGGTGCAAAATGGAGATTGACTAACCAAAGTCTAGTAGAGATTGCGTAGCAAATGTTCACACCAGAAAACCACGGATATTCCTAAGACAAGGTCACCTAGTATGAAGATCACTATACCTACCTAGCATATCTAGTCGTAGGCAGAAATGTTCCATAGGTATACTCGGGATGGTTCAATAAGGTATAGTACGTACCGTAGCCGACAACGACAGGCACGTAACGGCCGCCAGCGTAAAGACGGACAAAGCAATACAATCGGCGCTAGTACCTAACGTCGGAGTGTTTACTAGTAAGGTACTACCTTACTAGATATACCACTCGCCGGGTACCTAGGAAGAGAATAAATAGCCGGGATAATGTAAGAATAGATATTAACCGACTCGTTATAGATACCTACCTTATATAACCAACTGTAGAACGAAGCGTAGACCGAGCCTAAGAGAGGCTGATAAGCATACCTAGAGAGAATCTAGGTACTAGTTATTCTTACGTTAGAACTATTCCGGTATCTTATCGAATAAAAGGAGTCTTAGGCCTCCTGCCTTACCGGACCTAGATACGGTGTCGCTGCTGAACAGTGCACTATCCTCCGCCCTCTATACGCCTCTAGCGGTAGAACTCGAAGACGGGGAGCCGCTGCTATCTGCTATCGTACCTAACCTAATGATTATATAACGTAGGGACGTCAGACTCTGAGATTGAGTAGTAGATGCTATATTTGACTGAAACGCTAGCACTACGGCAGGCAGCTTGCTTATCACTCTCAAGCTCGCTATCTGAACTAGGAGCGTCTACGCGCGATCTTCTTGTGCCGCTACGGATATGAAGCGTGCTTGGCGCATCCGAATTCGACTCTTCGGAAGTGCTGCGTCACGTAGGTCTTCTCGGTGCTACTGGCATGATTTAAAGGATCGAGTGTAATGGGTTGTGGAGGCAGAGATTGACCGTAGGAGGCTTGTCTATATAGTCGCGGGACTTTCTATAACGCGAGTGTCAAGCAAGCAGAGCTTTCAGATTAGGAGTACAAAGCGATCGTGACTGCTGAGGAGTAAATGGTCGCTGGTCTAGGCGTCGCCGAATGTTCTCTAGAATCATGTCGATCTCGTCATCCTATAGCTGTAAACTGCCCGAGTTTCCCAAGTTCTCACCGATCTTGATATTATCTTTGCACACGGGAGAATCTGCGCTTGTGAGTATATATATACATACACGTCCGTCCGAGTGCTACCGAGCTCAGCTTTTTGGCTGTTTTTCCTTGGTCGCAGGGCTCGCTCATTGCGATTGACCCGGAACTGTGGGTGAATGTACGACATCAATGCCATACGCCTCCTTCAGACGTGCCGCTCTCCGCTCGGCATAGCCTGGGGCGACGATACCTGCACATCATATCAGTTAGTTTTATCCGCCCACTTCGCCACTCCTTAAGGAAGAAAGCTTACCTCTTCCCTCACCCAGCTCATTGACAATCTCCGCGATATCCCTTCTCCTATTCTTTCGCATATACTCTTTCCTCGCAACCTCATCAACGTCTGGATCAAGAGCTGGGCCCAACATGCTTCCTCCGGTGTATTGGAAAGCAGCTATAATCACAGCAGTAGCTGTGCCGTAGCCAAGAACAGCAGGCGCAGAACCCACTGTATCACTCATGACACCAATCAGTAATCATCCCATCCTGCTATTTTCACCCTCTCGGTAGGTAGGTAGGTAGGTAGGTAGATAGGTTCGAAAGGAAGGGAAGGGAAGGGAAGAAACATACCTCTCAACCCCAGCATAGCGCCCGAAAAAGCCCCTCCAATGGCATAATTATAAGTATCATCCTTCTGCCTCAAATTCGCAGAGGCAGATTTGAAGAATTCGTAGGCTCCTCCCATGGCAGCTATGTTTGACCCACTAGTATCAGCACAGAAATTCCTCCTCCCCCCAAAAGAACCAACCGCAATTCAATTCTCTAGAGGTTTGTTTGTCACCCACCAAAAGTGACCACTGTGCCCCCTGTCCTTGTGAAAACTCCCCAAGCGCCCACATTCTGCTTCGTCAACGTGTTTTGTATGGCGGACACGAACGCTCCGCCGGTTCCCGTCGTCAGCGTGGCTTTGATGGTGTTTCCGATGGCATCGCGCGGGTGGTATGAGTCTTCTTCGGTGTGATTGCCTGTCAGCGCTTGGGCTGCGATATGACCGGCTTCGTTCATTGTCGGGCCAAGTGAAGAGGGCGTTATGGAGGGGTGGGTGGTGTTGTCGGTGGAGGAGTATTGCGAGTGTGAGGCTCAATCCATGGAGGTGCTGTCCTGATGCATCGGACGGGAAGAGCCGCCCCAGCTTTCCGTATAGACCTACGCAACAAAAACGAGTACATTCTATATGTTCATCTCCCAACACATAGACCGAGAGACGCGTAGAGACATACGTGCTTAGAAGATTTTTAGAGGAGGATTCTGCTCAAGCTCTTCTCTACCTACTACCTCCTAGGTACTGTAACAACTCCACTACCTAGGTACCTTACGGACGGACATAACATTCATAACTTTCAATTTCCTTCCCAGAGGAAGCAAAGTGCACCAAATTATCCTTCCAAGAGAACCTCACCTTCCAGCTATCCTCCTCCTCCTCCGCATCCGAGCCCGAACGCGCCCCAAAGAGACAACATTCAATCTTCTCAATCTGCTGAGGCGCAGCTGGCTCCGGAGTAAAAGTAATCAGCGTAGTGATTCTCGCTGACAGAGGATGTAAGGGTAATAATGGTGAGTCGCCTATAAGGAAAAACCCCCCATTTGAAATCAATAAGGTAACCAGCATAGGTAGGTAGGTAGGTAGGTAGGTAGGCAGCCAGATGGATAGATAGGTAGGGCAATACGAACGAGTAAAAACTTTCTTCCCCAGAGGCAACCACAGATGCAATGTTTCTATTTGATATGCTAGTGCACGCGCGTCGGTAGCCAAGGTGGTCGGGCGAGTAAAGAGCACTCCGATCGAATTCTCTTGTACGTCAAAGTGCTGTCCTGCGGCGGTAACGTGCTGTGGCTGGAGGGTGTATTCTGGCGACGACGAGGATGATGGACTGTCGATCTTGAAGAGCTGTTGTTTCTGTTCTTGTTGCTGTTGCTGTTGCTGTTGCTGTTGCTGTTGCTGTTGCTGTTGCTGATAAAGAAGTCTGGAACTTCTTGGAAAAGGTGGAATAATAGATCGACATTCAGACGGCGGCGCCGTTGCGATGGCGAGCATTGTCGCAATCAGCCATGTCTGAAGGGAGAAGAACTGCATCGCTACCTAAGGTAGGTTTGTATGGAATAGTAGTAGGTAGTATCCGTACCTCCTACCTCCTAGGCAGCAGAGAGTACATGTAGTTCTTGAGAGGTAATGTATGTACCTCCTAGTGCCTCCTACATGTACCTGTACCTACCTGTACATAAGGTACCTAAGGTATACATATACAGTACCTCTTACGGAATAAACGGGACGGGGGACGGGATAGAATCCTCCTGCAGTGCGAAGTTGGGAACGCACTTGCCTAGTGAAATGTCTCTTCCTTTCCGACATTCCAGGAGGTTCCACTGCCACAACCATACATGTACCTAGTCACTGCAAGTGTGCAGACTATGTCTTGGTAGAGCCAAGAGGTCGGTACTAGGGAGCTAGAGGAACCTCCCTTGCACAACAGCCAAGAAGTGCAACAAAGACAGTGGACACCGACAAGGACATCAAACTGTTCTCGTCGAGCTGCCAATTCGTTTCCCAAATTCATCGTGGTATCTCAATGTAGTCAACTTCAATCATACAAAGCGCTGCCGTCCTATCGCTCCACGCTCGTGGCCGTCTTGCTTCCACGCCTCCTCATGTTTACCGATGCTCCCTATACCACCGCCGTCCTTCCCCACTTGGTGCTTCCCATCTGCGTCATGGGCACCATGGAGGGGGTGGAAGCACAGTACCACTATGTATATCCAAAAGGCTTGAGCCACCCACCGTCTGATAGTCTGATAGCAAGCACTATCTATCCTCCCCTCTCACCAAACTCCCTCGCCCAGTCCTCAAACTCCTTCAGTCCCTGCTTGCTAACCGAAGGACGAATGTTCACGAGAGACGCTTCGAAATCCTGCATCCCAATCGGTCGGATGTCTTCGGGTGACATGTGCAACAGTTTCTCGCCCAACGAACGCAAAGGACCCATAGCAGCATCCTTTGCAAGCGCCGTAATGTCCGATCCCGAAAACCCGTCAGTGAGTGCAACCAACACGTGCAAATCGGAATCTCGCAAGTTGTGCTTTTGAGCGGCGAGCAATGTGCGAAGCTGCTTCTCCCGGACCCAACCTTCCGGAAGTGGAATATATGCTCGTCTCACAAATCGTCGCCGCGCAGCTTCGTCAATCGCCCACGGCAAGTTGGTAGCAGCGAGAACTAGCACGCGAGAGGCATCACCATCGGTCGTCTCTCTTCCAGCAGCCGCCTTCTGTAGATCACTCCATTGAATGAGGAACTCCGTCTTGATCCTCCGGGTGGCCTCATGCTCACTGCTACCACCTCTTGACCCCAGTAGCGAATCAATCTCGTCCACAAAGATGATCGACGGAGCCAGCTCTTTTGCTAACACAAACAAGGCTCGAACCAGCTTCTCCGACTCGCCGAGATACTTGCTGGTCAAGCTACTAGCTGAGATGGCGAAGAATATACTCTTACTCTCTGTCGCCACTGCTCGAGCTAACATGGTTTTGCCAGTACCAGGGGGTCCAAACAAAAGCATGCCGCGCGCGGGTTCTCGAAGGCCCATAAACAGATCGGGGCGCAAGAATGGGTACACCACAGTCTCCTTTAGAGCAGATTTAGCAATCTCCAGTCCCGCCACATCGTCCCAATGAACTTCATCTCCTTGGATAACAATCTCGTTGAATATCTGCGTTGCGGCAGCCTCGTCAACGCCCTTGGGCAGCTTCTTCATGATCTGTTTGACGCGGGCTTCAAACGCATCTTTCTCGCTTGGTATTCCAGGGTTATCAGAATCACCCTCGGCATCATCTGTCGTGGGCGGTGTCATGGCCCGCGCCGGAACCGTCCTGCCTTCAATCTTCTTCTTGGTTGCATTGCGTTTCGGTACGGCATCAGGACTGCTGCTGAGATAACCAGCAGGTCCAGCTCGAGGATCCTGTCGAGCGCGACTGCTGAGCTGCGCCGGAACACCATCTAATTTCTGCCGTTCAATGGTCGCAGCAGCCCTACCGACTGCTTTTCGCGGAATGGTCGCAGCTTGACTAGACTCGATGATGCGATGGGCTTTTCTGGAGACCGTCCCATCCGAGGCTGATCGCCCGTCACTTGGCTTCCAAGGGATCGGAGGCGGTGCTCTCTTAGCTATAGGTGGGTTGTTCGGGTACTCCTTCATATAAGAGAGTGAAGTCGGCGGCATATCTGCGATGCTGCTCGGCGTGGCTGGGGCTTCACTAGCTGGTGTGGGCGGAGGGACTCTGTGGGGAGGCGGTGGAGGCGGCATGCTGGCAATGACTTCGTTGCTTGAGTCAAAGTTGGCAAACGGGTTCGAGGTGCCTCCTTGTTGAAAGTCGGAAGGGCTTGGCGGGTGTACGTATGAATTGTCCGAGGCTTTATGGGCATCTTGTTGCGAAGAGTTCCCACGAACAAGAGTCCGTGTCAAGGGATCCCACGTGGTGATCGATTTGCTGGGGCCTGTAGCATTTGTGTTTTGCTGGGCTGGCTTCGTCCAGCTCAGAGCAGCCGCACTCGCTGCAGCGGGCTGAGGACGACTTCGCAGCGTAGTTGTCATCTTCGACGAGGAGGACCTGCTTTCCTTGGCATTGCCAGATCGCAGTGTCTTCAGCATGCCGTTCTTCTTCTCGGGACTCGGCGTCCTATCCCGAGGCCGATCACTACTGCTCGCGTTTGCAGGAGGTGTCACGAGCGGGCTTGCTGCAGCTGGAGACTGCAGACTCATGTTACGCGGACTATCTTTTGCATGATTGCTCTTCTTGGTCGTGTACGAAGGTCGTGCAGGCTGGGCGGGCGGTCTTCGCTCGGGCGTTGGTGGAGGTCGCGGGATGCTTGCATACGTCGCTGGAGGAACCGTGTTGTTTCCCATCCAAGTCGTGCCTTGTCCATTGGGGTTGGTGCCCGTGGTGGTAGTTCTTTCCAGAGACTCTCGACTGCGGACAAGACTCCCGTGACTGGGACCTGCCACGCCCGCAGCCTGTGCCTCCTTGTCCGCCTTTGCGGCCTCCAGTCTGCTCTTCTTGAAGGCCTCCAGCAAGTCCACTCGCTCTTTGCACTGCACCTCCATGGCCTTGAGGGAGTCGGCCAACGCCCTTTCCGTCTCGCTCTTTGGACTATAGTTGGAAGGCATCTTGTAGGCATTGTGGTAGTAGATCTGATCGAGCGCATTGCGCCAGGCGCGCAACGCCTCTGCCTCGTTGTTCTGCACTCGCCGTCGTCAGTTGCCTGGTAAACAGAAGACGGCTAGCGCAGCCTTATGGCTGCTACCAACGACTACGCACCTGGCCCTCGAAGTAAATGGCTGTGGAGCAGATCAGATAGCACTCATCGTACGTCTTCTGCATCGAGTTCGCGGGTGCCTTTCGCATCATGGTGTTTGCGTGTCCGTTTCAGAGACGACACGTGCGATGGCGCTGCTGTCATCTGTATACCTGGGTGCAGAACATAAGGTACATGTAGCACAGTTGTTGGCTATGAATGACGTGTGTTTTGGCGGTGGGACGTGCCAATCCTGGTCCCGTGTGGCTGGCGTCTCCCGTTAAAATTAGATGCGATCGATACAGACTCCACCTCGCAATTGGGACAGGAAGAAGAAGAAGAAGAAGAAGAAGAAGAAGAAGAAGGGCAAGAGGAAGAAGCAGAACGTTGCAGGCGATAACAGCTGGAGCCTGTGATCAGTACGATGCGCTGTCAGAAGACTTGAGAGGCCGCGTGCCGGCGCCGCCCTTTCACGAGCTTATCTGATTCACAAAGACAGGCAGTTAGGGTCTAGGAGGTAGTACATCTTCCAGAGTATGACAATTCGACTCCCCATGTTGTCGGAGAGGTCGAATAAGAGGGTACAATCAGCGGCTAGGTGCGATCGTGAGCAAAACAGCAGCGAGTAGCTTTTGCTTATAATGGCAATAGGGCGACTACATGTATACCTTACCTTACCTAATACATATACCTCATATAGGTAGGTAACCTCTATAGGCTGCTCTGAGGCCTCAGCAGGCAGCGAAGTAATTGTATAGCACTCGGCAAAGGCTTACTCGATTCGTAACAGATTCTCTATACTCCTAAGAGCCCTTCTATACATGGCTCTTAACCTCCATACTACACAGTAAGGGCACGTGCCACGAATAATTCGGAAGAACTTCTATACCTGTACCTGACATGCAGTATTCAGAATCGGTATAACAGATTATAGGTATTTGCTCTTTTCCTCTCTTCCTTTGCGCACAGCTATTCTACTACCTCCTTTAGGTAGGTAGGTAGGTATAGAGCTGTAGGGGCGCAACACATACACCAATCTGGTTATTCGACACGGCACCGACTCTCTATCCCCGTCAGAGTATAGATCAGCGAGCACTGCTTTAGCGCACAACTCCGACATCGCGGGAATAGCTACCCAGTCTACCTCCTAGTGGAGCCACCTAGTCAGATCCGCTCGGAGATGCTCCCATCATTATTTTTGACCGTGCTTGGCTACACGTAGGGCCAGTTGGACAGCGGAGAAGATGGACGGCCACAGTCTTCCGGCGTTCCTAGAGCGAGGAAGTGCAGTGCGGACAGTCGAGTACACTACGGGAGCTGGGGTATGTCAGTAGAAGGTTACCTAAGGTATAGGAGGTACATATACGGACTGTACCTGATAAAAAGCAAAGCCACCGACGATGGTGATGAGCGCTAGGAGGTAGGAGGTAGAACTATCCATGCTTCACCGCGGCTGTTCTTTTGCCCAGACTCAAAGACACCTACAGCCTACAGGTACATGTACCTCCTAGGTAGGAGGTAGTTACAAACTTTACTTGAGACCACCCATTCGCATTGCCATTCCATTCTCCCAGCCCTCATCACCACCACCTTCGAGTGACATCTTCGTCTACGCGCACTTCCGCCCTCTACCTCCCGCTACCCTTCTTTGTCCTGGGAGAGACACGCACATCGACAGATCGAATCGAGCCATCTTCGCATTTTTGTTCGTTTTCTGCGCATCGCCCACATTTACATTCTGGACTACCACTTCCGAGGCTCCGGAGCTATCAGATCAAATTCCCCATCTGATAACAGACTCGCTTCGATTCCCATCGTCCCGCCCTTTTGAATGTCGGGCTCGCCCACGACATCGCCTGCAATCGTGGAGACGATCATTGATAGAACGCGCCAATCCATGGCGGCGCATGACAAGCTGATACTGGAAGAGGCGGATGAATACGAGTATGCCACATTCCCTCCCTCTACACACGCACGAGTACATCAGTCGAGGAGACAGACGGCCGGTTCTCTAACAGATTGGCAGCTATGAGTCTCTGCCGCCCAATTTCTCGCTGGCGGCCAACATGGCCGCCGGCGCATTCGCGGGCATTGCTGTGAGTGTAGAATGAGAGACAAATGGGCAGTTAGAAGGGATACGAGGCAGCTGACGAGAGGCGATAGGAACACTCGGTCATGTATCCGATCGACCTGCTGAAGGTATGCTTGTGCCTGCACTCGGCGGACGCGCACGAGGAGACACTAATGATTGGAACAGACGCGGATGCAAGTCGTCAACCCATCGCCCGCCGCGATATACACTGGTATCGGCAATGCCATTGCAACAATATCGAGAGCGGAGGGGGGCCTGGCGCTGTGGCGAGGAGTTTCGTCCGTGGTCGTGGGAGCAGGTGCGCACGAAATGCATACATGAGGGACAACACACATGGAGAGAGACACAATCTGACTGGCCTACAGGACCTGCACATGCAGTCTACTTCGCCACCTACGAGGTGGTGAAGCAAGCAATGGGCGGTAACGCTTCTGGACACCATCCCGTCGCCGCAGGTTTGTCATTCTATCCCGCTCCCATCTGCCTCACACATGCGTGCGTGCTGCTACTGACACTTCAACCGCATAGCCTCCAGTGGCGCCTGCGCGACCATCGCCAGCGATGCCTTTATGAACCCCTTTGATGTGATTAAGCAGCGCATGCAGCTCCACGGCTCGACGTACCGATCCATCCTCGACTGCGCACGCCAGGTCTGGCGAGCCGAGGGACTACGAGCTTTTTATGTATCTTACCCAACCACCCTCGCCATGACCGTACCCTTCACCGCCCTGCAATTCACCGCTTACGAGTCGCTCACCAAAGTCTTCGCCAAGAGGCGCGCACCAGGATACGACCCGTTGACGCACTGTGCAGCAGGAGGTATCGCAGGAGGGTTCGCCGCAGCAGCTACGACGCCTCTGGACGTGATCAAGACACTACTGCAGACGAGAGGGAGTTCTATAGACGCCGAGATCCGAAGCTGCACAGGTTTAGTGCCAGCTGCGAAGATCATCTGGAGAAGAGAGGGTCTGAATGGGTTCGTCCGGGGTATGAAGGCACGTGTTTTGACTGCCGCGCCTTCTACAGCCATCTGCTGGTCTGCTTACGAGCTGGCCAAAGCGTACTTCATTCGAGTGCAAGAAGAATCATGAGAAGCGGGGGAGATGCCTTTTCAGGTGCCTGGACGCGAGTGAACATCGAAGCAGAGGTTTACTGGCCATTTGTGCGCTCGAGGCAGTCAGTGGAGTTGTAAGCTTCAGGGCGCTTTGCGAGAGGGCCGACCATTCAGTGCGGTGCTGGATTTCACTAGAAGTACGGGTGGCTCTCTACGAAACTGGATACATGGGCAAAAAGGACGAGCTGGTAAACAGCGACAGGACTGCTGGCTGACGTTGCTATTCATGGCGATGGCGCTTGGTTTGAAAAATGGGTCCCGGCCGGCAGGTCCAATACATGCGCACCTCTTGTGCTCGTCGGTCAAAGGATACCCCCAAAGTGTGCGTGTGCGTATGTTTGTGTGAGTGTGTGTGTGTATACGGCCGAGAAACATCTTAGCAAGGCTGAAATACCTTCCCCTGGCTGCTGGATTCATCCGTACCTCATACTAGAGGTCATGCATGCAAGCGATCGTGACCTCGACGGAAGGTCGCGTGGCCGGGTTCAGAGGGTTGTACTGTACATAATGTAAAGTAAGGTCCGGTAGCCACGAAAAACACCTACCTGAGAGGCTGAGCTTTTTTTTTCCCCCAAACTTATGACGGCCTTGCTCGGGCTGTGTCCCTCTCCGCTTTCATCATACATGTAGTTCACTCCCATCTCTCACCTCATTCCGATATAAACCCACACTCCTCACCTCTTCACACCACAACCCCCAAGGCCTCTCCACAGTCCCCTGCATCTGCGTCCAACTATCTCCCGCCTCCCGCTCACTCAAGAACTTGATTCCCTCTTGCGGAGCCTCCTCCGGCTCTGTCCCTCCTCCTCCTCTCTCCAGCTGGGCGCCAAACTGCCTCGCAATCGCTCCTTGTAGATGAAACGTGCTCTGCATTACCAGACTCGTCGTCTGAATCTGCGCATTCTTACATGTAAATACCGCCCGGAATACTGCCTCTTCTATCGTCCTGCCTACATTCGTAAACCCGTGTCCTCGCATTAATACTACTGGACAACGCGGGAACGCAGGCGGTGAAGGAGATGTAGAAGTAGAAGTAGAAGTAGAAGAAGAAGCAGAAGAAGAAGCAGCAGCAGCAACACCGACGTCTGAAATCTGCGACATACATGTAGTCGGCGAACTCGAGGGGTGGAATTCTGCGGCCAAGCCCGCTCCGAGATGTTCATTATTCACCAGAAAAGCCTGCAGATGATCATCGCATGCTTGGTAGTAGTCTGCAATCTCAAACACGGGAACTCGTGCGCCGATGACGCCGGCCATGTGATAGACCGGTTGCAAAGGCACGCTGCTAATGCTGAAGGGTAAGACGGCTTCGTTGTGCGCGTGCACGACACTGTGCACGTCCGAGTAGCGTTTGTAGATTTCTGAATGGATAAAACGTTCTTGGTAGCCCTTGTTGTTGTTGTTGTTGTTGTTGGGGCCAGGGGATTTTACCGGTGAGGCGTCGGAGATGTGGTATTCTTGAATGTCTGCGCGGGAGGAAATGAGAGCCGGGGCGAGGGATTTGGACATGAAAAAGGTATTGGGGTTGTGGGGGTTGCGGACGGAAATGTGGCCGTATGCGTCGACGACTTGGTGGTAATGGAGGATGTGGTTGGCGGTGATGAGGGTGCTAAAGAGTTGTTTGCTGGGGGGTGCCTCGCGGGTGGTGGCATGATGACTGGTTTCTGGTGAAGAGGACATTTTGTCTGGAGGTAGTAGCTTAGATAGATCAGGTACGGTATAGTAAGGTAGGAGGTATACAGGTACAGCAAGGTATTGTAAGTGTGAGGTACATGTAGTAGGTAGTACTTCCTTCTACTCCTACCTGAGTCAGTTGTCTGTAGTGTTGTCGTCTCTTCAAGGTGACGATGGTATAGCCCCGCTACGCTGCGATGTCGGAGTCTTCAGGTGATTTTTTCTCCCCAGAAAAAAAGAGATACCTTTTCCCGTATTTTTTCCCTAAAATTTCTAGGGTTTCTTCTGTCTATTTTTCTAGAACTTCTACCTTCTTACCCTACCTCCTATTCTTTTCCCCCTCCCAGGAGGACCTACAACTTTGATTGAGGTTTGAGGTCAAAGTCTTGGCATAACTTTGATTGTAGACCATCCTGGTCGTGTGAGATGTTTATTATTATGATTATTATGATTATTATTAGGTATCCTCAGGCTCACAGCAATGGTCTGGTTATACGAGCATGCCAAGCATCTGTCTGTTTTTTTCCCCGTCTGCGACTCTGCTTTTCTGTGTACCTCCAGGCTCCAGGCTCCAGTGTGAATGACTGGAGAGTTCCACACGGACGCCTGCGCAGATCATTCTGGCATCATTGGACATGCTATCCCGGATGCTGGGATGCAGCGCTCGCCTATTGGGTCCCACGATCATTGGGCGGGAGGCTGGCTGCATCCCGAGGCGGCCGCCTCGTCAACTATGCCAATAGCGAGACGGCACCTCTCTGGCTCGGACGACGTCCGCCAGGCGAGCCTTGCCGTCGGCACACGTGTCCCGAGTGCAGGTCTCATGTCGGTGGTAGCCTACAGCTATGTACCTTACGTAAGTACTGTGGGTGGACCGTGGCATGTGGCGGTTGTTGGTACGACCAGCGTCATCAATCAGTACTCAAGCATATAGGCTTTCGTCTCCAGGAGCATGAAGCATCTCGAGCTGCCTAAAGCGGCCGCTATATGAACTGCATGAACTGTGTAATGGGGATGGTGATGTGAGATGTGAAGGGTCCATGTATCTGACAGTCACCAGTGACAAGTACCCTCTACGAGTAGGTAGGCAGGTAGCAGGAGTAAGGGAGGGAGAGGGAGAGAGAGGGAGAGAAAGAAACCCACCTCCAATGCTGCTGACCTCGTGCGCTGCAGAAAGAGGCTTTTAGGTTCGCTGTTTGACTCTTCCACAGCTTCGGTCCACCTGCACCCTGGCCCTGCGCTCCGTCGCCCTGTTGCCCTGTTGCCCTGTCGCCCGGTCGCCCTGTCGCCCTGTCGCCCGTGTCGTTGCTTTGCTGCTGGCGCTGCTGTTGTGCTGCGTTTCACACATCGGAACCCATCCATGTACGCTCTGCAACAACCTGCGGTCATGTATAGGTACCTACATGTACTCTTACACGCTGCCACCACTAGGAGGTATAGGCCGCTGCCACGACGCCGAGCACGTGCGGACGGCGACACTGTCGTTACATCTGGAGGTACACGCCTGGGACCTGCTTTTTCGCCACCGCTCGTACGTGCTGTGCTGTGCTGTGTGCTGTGCTGTAGGTATATCCATCCATCACCTATACCGAGAGCAGTCGTAGTGCACCAAAGACCGGACCCAGGCTGCGCTGCGCTGCCGCCGCTGCTGCTGTCATCATTATCATCATCAGTCGTCGTCGGCGAGCGAGGGAGCGAGTGGCGCGCAGAGTCGTAAGCAACGCAGGAGTGTGTACGAGCAGGCAAGCTAGGAGGAGGTAGCAGACTTTAGCTGCCCTGGTGGCTGCCCAGAGAAGGCACTTGACTAGCGGCGGTGCATGTATGCATGCTCTAACCTATTGCTCTGCTCTGCTCTCCACTGTCCTACAGCTCTTGTCCAAGACCGTCTTTGAGCGGCAGCAACGTCTCCTCGTCCTCGTCCGACTCCTCCTTCTCCACCACCACCATCACCGCCGCCGCCCTCACCACCTCCACGTCCCCCCTCGACCGGACCGCCGCGACGCACTCCCCTTGCGAGCAGCGAGCTTATCCACCACCACGGCGACGGCGACGGCGAACATCCCCAAGATATACAGCCCCCCCGGCGTCATACGGCACCCGGCGCCCGGCACCCTACCCGCTTGCCAAGAAGGTCGTCTTGGTGACGACGACGACGACGACGACGACGAAGACGACGGTGTACGATATCATCAGGAGCGAGCGAGGCAGTAGAAGGCAAGGAGTCTGCGGAGTGCAGCCCACGTGCGCGCGCCGTTCTACCCCGATCCGAGTTCCTGGGAAACCGGTGGTATCATCACATCACGTCCTCCACCTCCAGTACCGCGCCACTTCGCGCAGTACAGAACAGGACGGCTCGGGAACAGGCACCATCGAACCCCAGCTGCGCGCACGCAGTTCAAGCTGGCGCCGCACGCTGCAACACTCCCTTCCGCGGCGGCATTGTGGCCGCGAAGGCGCTGCAGACAGGACGGCGGGCGGATAGAGCATAGGCAAATCGCATACCACTCACCGTCCGCATTGACGCCTGCATACTTCTGACCGATCCTATTGCCATTGCGAGCAACGCCAGTATCAGCACCCACACCACCACCCTCACCGCCGTCACCACCACCACTACCACCACCACCACCACCACCGCCACCACTATCCCCTCACCATGAACGGCTACGGGAGCTACAATGGCGGTTACAGTGCGGACCAGCACCACGACGACGGCGCAACTAATGTCATGCAGATGATGGGCCCAGATGGTATGGGTGCAATGGCGGGCGGCATGGTGGGCGGCCAGACACTGGACGACATTGTCAGTCAGAATGCAAAGATGATACGGCGGCAGAGTATGCCCATGGCCCAGAACTACAACGCCAGTCCACACCACCTGGCCCCCGACATGCGCCGTATATCGATGATGGACTATGGCGCGACCTCGCCCGCAGCATCCATGAACAGCTTCCAGTATGACCCTAGCGGAGGCATGGACGGCACTGGATTTGCTTCGGGAGCCGTTACGCCTGCAGCCAACAGCCAGCAACCACGAAGGACGCAAACCAGTCGGCGGCTGTCCGGTGGAGAAGTGTCGCTCGATACCAGTTTTCAAAATGGCCAGCAGAACTACACTTCGATGATGGCTCCCAATTCTGCCATGGACACATCTCCGGCCCACGCTTCCGCGACAATCGATATGAGTGCCATGCAGGCCAGTCCGTACATCGATAACAGCATGACCATGAATATCGACGACTATGGGGTCGATGCCAATGGTCTCAACTCCGCCTTGAGTCAGGACCCGATGCATATGAATCTTTACAGCCAATCACAGTTCAATACCTCCAACTTCAGCTCCCCCATTCATCCCTCACAACAGCAGCAGCAACAGCAGCAGCAGCAGCAAGGTGGAGTGACCCCACAATCAGGGCAATTATCCTCCCATGATCCTGGAGGCGGCAGTGGCCAGCACTCCCAATATGGTGCCCTGGCCGCCCCTCAGCCCGCAGCTGGTCGACAATTGTCGCGAACGCAGAGTCTGCAGGTTCCAGATCATCTCGGTAGCCCTGCACATGGATCGTCTCCACATGGGGCATCGCCGATGAGCGCGGCGGTATCTGTGCACTCCTCCCGGCCGCCTTTACAAAGTTCGTTGTCCCACACGGGTAGCAATGCTGGTTTCGCAGGACAGCCTCAGCATCCCATTCCAGGCTCGAGTGAAGATCGCGGGATGAACCGCCAGCTTGACGGCGTCAACGGACTCGTGCCTGTCAAGGCCCAAAATTACAATCCCAATAGCCAGAATTTTCCATGGGAAATGCCCAAGGGAGGGTGGCCGTCGACCATGGTCGGCAAGCCTCATATGCAGTCTGTCTACAAGAATGCCTACTCTTCGACTGGATTTGATATGCTCGGCGTTTTGGTGGGTCCCCCGCCCCCCATTCACACCCTGGTCATGTTCCCCAGCTAACGTGTGATAGATGCGGGTTGCGACGCGGCCCAACCCCGAGCTCAACATCGGATCAGTCGATCTGTCATGCGCCTTTGTGGTGTGTGACGCTGAAAAGGACGACTTTCCCATTGTCTACTGCTCCGAGAACTTCGAACGCTTGACAGGCTACACGAAACATATGATTCTTGGCCGCAATTGTCGATTCCTGCAATCACCCGACGGCAACGTGGTGCCTGGCGTCAGGCGGAAGTATGTGGATGATGACTCTGTGCTTTACCTGAGAAACATGGTCAACCTGAGGCGAGAAGCCCAGATCTCGCTCATCAACTACCGGAGGGGAGGTCAACCATTTATGAACCTACTCACCATGATTCCCATCACGTGGGAGTCTGACCAGGTGAAGTTCTTCGTTGGTTTCCAGGTCGATCTCGTGGAACAACCGAATGCGGTGACAAACAAAAACCCAGGTACGTCCGAACCTCTGATCTGGGGCACTTGCATCCTCCCTCCGCCTTGGGCTCGTCGTATTTAATTTGTAATCTCACTGACATTTCAAGTAGACGGATCGTATTCGATCAACTACCAACGCGGCATGACCATGCCTCGGTACGTCATGAATGCGCCGGATCCTTCCATGAAAGCAGAGACGGGACAGACGGTGCCCCGCGACGACGTGTCGGCCATTCTCAGCACCATTGGCAGTGGTGAGTCCGAGTACGCCAAGCGCATGTGGGACAAGGTACTGCTCGAGAACACGGACGATGTCGTGCATGTGCTGTCACTCAAGGGGCTCTTTCAATGGATTTCGCCTTCCGCACTGCGCGTCCTCGAGTATGAGCCCAGCGAGATCATCGGTACCGCACTCAGCTCTGTCTGTCATCCTAGCGATATTGTGCCGGTGACGAGAGAACTCAAGGATACTTCCACTGGTGCTTCCGTCAATGTGGTCTTCCGCATACGCCGCAAGCTCAGCGGGTACATGTGGTTCGAAGGGCACGGTTCGCTGCATACGGAACAAGGCAAAGGCCGCAAGTCGATCATCATGGTGGGCCGCGAACGACCGGTCTATGCTCTCAGCAAGAATGAGATTGGCATTTCCGGTGGCATTGGCGAGTACGAGCTGTGGACGAAGATGTCAACATCGGGAATGTTCTTGTTTGTGTCGTCTAACGTGAGGCAATTGCTCGACCGACAACCGGACGAGCTTGTCGGAGTCAGCATCCAGTCGCTCATGCGAACAGAATCCAAGACCGAGTTTGGCAGAATCCTCGAACATGCACGGACAGGCAAGAAGGCATCTGTCAAACACGAGATGATCAATCGGAGGGGGCAAGTGTTGTCGGCATACACCACACTCTATCCGGGCGATGCTGTCGAGGGCCAGAAACCTACTTTTATCGTGGCACAAACCAGATTGATCAAGTTCTCGCGAGGCAATACCGGCGGTCGACCTCCCATAGCCACGAAAAAGGACTCTTCGGAATCGTCGCACTCGATGGGTCTTCTGCAGACCAGCGCCGCCCTGCGAGATGGGAATGATACGCCTAATTCGCATGGCTCTGCTAACATGTACCGCACTACGAACGAGTCCGCCACCACGTACTCTGGCGCGAATGGCCTGTTGATTGGACATCAAGACCAGACGTTGGCTTCGGACGACAATCTTTTTGACGAGCTCAAGACCACCAAGTCTTCATCGTGGCAGTATGAGATCCGCCAACTCGAGAAACGCAACCGCATGCTCGCGGAAGAGGTCCAATCGCTCATTGCAGCCAAGAAGAAGCGGAAGCGGAGAAAAGGTGCCGGTAACCAGCAAAAAGACTGTGCCAACTGTCACACTCGCGTCACTCCGGAATGGAGAAGGGGACCCAGCGGCCAGAGAGATCTGTGCAATAGCTGTGGTCTTCGTTGGGCGAAACTCGTAAGTCCATCATCTCCTTTTCGCTCTCTCCCTACCAAAAAGCTGAGCATTGCTGACAGGTGCACGAACAGAACGGCCGTGTGTCTCCTCGTACGCCGTCTCAACACAGCGTCCAATCTGCACAGAGCGACAAGGCGAGCAAGGCTTCTGCATCGCCGCGACACAATCTCACGAAGACTGAACCCAGTCCCTCCGATGGGGCACATGTTGCCCATGCCGATGGCACGTCGAGGGAGTCGCCTAACAAGACTACGCATCGGCCGCAGCAAGGCCGGGAAGGCTTTGCTGCGACCATGGAAGGTGCGGTGGGTGTACCGGGAAAGATAGATGAAGGTATCGAACCGGATTGATGGGCCTACTGTGGTACGGAGTTGGGTGTCGTGACACGCTTTCCCACAGAAACGTCTTGTCATCATCGCTTCGACACTGTCACCTTGGATCTAAATCTGCGCGCATCATTCGCACACATTGATGACTGACACCGTGCACGAGATGCCTCGATCGGAGGCTCCCATCAGCCAGACGCTGTACTGCTGCCACTATGAGGAGCACTTCACCCGCCATGGTGAAGCTCAGCATCATCGAAAAGTCCAGGGAGAGAAGCCCGGGTACAATTCGGCCAACGATACCGCATCTCGCCACAAGATCTGTCCGCGAGCGATGAGGAGGGAGCCTAGAAATGCGCGCCAGGAATCTCTCTCAACAGGCTTGGATAAATTGTGCCAATGGCGGCAACATAACGTGTGGCATCATGGCGCATGACGCATGACGCATGAGAGTCGAGGTTCTCGGTCTCCCGGATGAGTGGCATACAATGTCGATTGACGTCTGCGATGAAAACAGATCCTCTGATCTGACATTCCAGACGTGCACCGGGACTGGACGCCGTCCAGCTCGGGAGGTGGTGGAAATTGTTTTTAGAAACTCGCGGGAAGAAGAGTGGTGCTTTTTTGTTTTTTTTTCAGACTTGCGAAACTCGATACCCAGTGATTGATTGATGATGATATTCTTTTTATTTGCCTATAGCAAAGGTGTATGATGACTTTTGGCGTAGCATCTGTTCGCCCAACGCTGCTTATATATACTCCCCCCCCCCTTTTTTTTGATTACTACTACTACTACTACTACTACTATTACTTACTCTATCTAGACTGCAGCCTGTAGTAGCGATACCTCGTATATAGTAGCAATTTACAAGCAAACGCTCGAAATTTGTCTAGTTTAGTCTTGAAAGAACTTACTAGGTACTAATCTACCTCCTATTGTGTGCGGGA
>JH792582.1:0-15680 GCA_000291705.1 Sphaerulina populicola P02.02b | reverse complement strand
TATATAGTATATATATATATATATATATATATATATATATATATATATATATATATATATATATATACGTTCCTTTAGCGAGTCTTCCCTCTTCCCTTCCTACTTATATTGTCTCGTAGGTACCGCGTCCGAAGCCGCCGACCTTTGTCCCTCCTTTTTCGATATACCTACTATCGCGGAGCTATACCGCGACCTATCGTAAGCTATACCTACTATTTAGGGCAGGCGCTAGGCAGTAGTAGGGGCGGGCTTACGGTAACAAATAGAGCCGAAGGTAGGGCTTAACTTATACAACAAGATATAGAAGGGGAGGATCAAGAGGAGCGACAATACGAAGAGGCTTAGAAAGGCGGAATAGTAGGGAGAGGTATTAGCGTAGGTACGGGGAGGACGTTTGACCCTAAGGGGGCAGCGGGTACGGTCGCGAGGTAGAACGGAAGAGGTTAGAATATAAGAGTAGGGTTCGGTTTAATTAGATTATAATAAGGTAGGGTATAGTTCCTATAGGCGTAGTTCCTATCTAGGTAAGGTAGGGTACGATAAGGCAAGACAAGGTACGATAAGGCAAGGTACGATAAGGCAAAACACGATAAGGCAAGGTACGGCAAGGGCGTAGTTCCCGTAGGCGTAGTTTCTATTTAGGTAAAAAGCGGCGCCGGGGCGTAGGCCTAGGCGGCGGCGCGATTATAGGACGGGGAGGTATAAACTCTATATAGATAGGACTAATTAGAAAGGAATAGGTATTACGGTACTAGCCGGGGATAGCTAGGATAGAAGAAAGGGGCAGTTCCCCGAAAGGAAAATAGGAGGAGGATACTATACCTACGAGTACGATTCCGAAGAGCCGAACGTAATACCGTATAACGCGATAGAGCCGAACGTAATACCGTATAATATAATACCTATCGACTTATATAATACCGTACGAACCGGACAAATAATATCTACTAGAGCCGAGAACGCCGGTAGCCCCCGCTATACTAAGTCTATCGACTCGGATAAGCCTAACCGACTTAATCTAGAGATTCGAAACCGTCCGGTTAATATCGGTTCGAGTACTACGAGTACCTCGGTTCCGCCTCTACCTACTCCGCTAAGTAGCGCCTACCTAGTAGCGCTACTAATAATAACCGCCGAGGACTTCTAGAAGGCCGTTAGGCTACTAGTAGTCAATTCGAACTTAATATCCTCTATATCCTCTAGTATTACTAGTATACTAGAGAAGATAGCTAAAAGAAGCGAGATATCGCTAAAGGAGCTACCGATACTAGGCTCCGACGGTAACCCGATCTTCGATAGGTATAACGTTATAGACGCCTTTCGCCGCTACGAGATAATAAGAGCTAAGTATCGTATAACTAAAGATATTAGGGAAATAGTTAACTATTTCCTAATTAAGTACGATATAGTTACCCGCTCCGAGATTAAAGGGCTTAACCTATCCGAGGACGACTAGGAGGAGTAGAAAGAGATAGTTACGATTAATTACGTCGAGAAAGATTAATATATTAAGGTTACCTCTAGAGATTATCTAGACTAGCTATACTATACCTCCCGGGATAGTTCGAGCGATAATCTATATTTCTTAAAGTAGTTTATAACCTATATCCGGCGCTACTCTATCGCTAAGTTATCTAATTTCGATCGTACTAAGCTTTTCCTAAGGGGCCTACCGGATAGCGTCGAGGACGTACTACGTAGGGAGTTTGGCTTATATCCGAGACTACTAAAAACGTATAAGAGGTTCGAAGAAGTATTCGCTAGAAGAAAGAGGTTACTTAAGGGGATAGACGGGGCGCGTTACGCTAGAGATCCGGACGCTATAGCTCGGCTAGGCTAGTTGTAGGGGGAGCTAGCCGAGACTAGCTCGACGTTATTTAAAGGTATTCCTTTAATAAAGGCTCCGACGTCGAAGAGCGAGAGGCTCGATAAGAAGATAGACGAGATTACCGATAACCTAGTATCGTTAAAGCTAAATTAGAGTTAGACCCTTTAGACCCTCTAGAGGCAAGGTACGGCGCGGCCGGTAAATCCGCCGGGTATAGTTTAGACCTACTATACGAGTGCCTTAGGTACTAATCCGACTATACCCTAGCCGAACCCGGGGTATAGGTAGAATAATAGGCGCGGCGTTGCGGCTTATACTACCTACTACGCGCCTCTGCCTACCGCGCCTCCGCCTACTAGCTTAGGACCTACTGTCTACGTAGGCTACTACTCTTCGCCGCCTCCGTCCGGCTACCTATCCGCGCTGCCGCCGGCTAACCCGAACGGACTATATTCGGAATTCCGCGCCGACGCTACCTAGATTACCGGCCCGCTTAAGGAATATTGTTACTAATACGGTAACCCCTCTTACTTCTTCCGGGAGTACTCTCTCTTAGGCGACCTAGTCGACCGAGGGTTCCTCTATCGAAACGATAGAGGATACTACTTCTATAGTAAGTAAGGCGCGGTTACCTACCCGAAGGGCCTACGATATAAATAGGATCCGTATTATCCCCGGCTAGCTTAGATCTTACCTCTCCTAGAGTAGGAGATAAACCTTAGGAAACCTATCGAATTTCCGACCTACCTAACCGGGGCGATCTAGAATACGATAAAAAGGTTTTACCTACGCGAGTATCTTAGCCTTAACTTGCCCGCCGAGCAACCCGCTTAGGTCTAGACCTAAGTTGTCCTAGCGTCCTCTATTAACGCGCCCGCCTAGTAGCCTATCTAAGTCTACCCCTTTATAGGTAGTACTACGTAGGAGCGATACGGCCCCTAGCGTAACTTAACCGCTCGGGTTAAGGAGGTAGTTAACGTAGATAAGAGATACGTAGCGGTATAGGCTATAACGAGGCCGGGCAAGGAGGTCTCCCGAGAGGAGTCTTAGCGGAAGGAGGCGAGGAAGATAGTACTAGGCTTGCCTAGGAGAGACTAATTAGCTAAGGTAGCTAAAGACAAGGCTAAGAGATAGTAGGGCGCCGCTATAACGAAGTAGCTCGAGAGGGCTATATAGAAGACGTTCCTCCCTATAGTTAGGGGGGACTTAGGTAGGATCCCCGATTCCGATAGTAACTCCGATTATAGGCTAGAGGTAGAAATAGTAGACCGTAAGGATAATAATAACGTAACGCTAGGACGGAGCTAATTAGCGTAGACGCTAGGACGTAGCTAATTGGCGTAGAATCAAGACGACGCTACCGACCCGGCCCCGGTAAACCCGCCTACGATAGCTAAGAGGAAGAAGCCGGCTACTCGTCGTCTAGATAAGCTACTCTAAGACTACTAGCCGGATAAGGGTATAATCCCGACGCTAACGCCTACCGATAAGTTCTGTTTTAACCTTATAGTAAACGCGTAGCTCCTAAGGCTTATAGTAGGGGAGGCGCTATAGTTAGGCGATCCCTTTACTAAGGCCCTCTTCGCTCGGTTCGCTAACGACGCCGATACTTAGGACGCGCTATAGTAGGTTATAAAGCGGAGGGAGGAGGGCGGCGCTCCGGACGGCGTTAGTCGGCCGGCCCGCGTATAGAATTAGGTTCTTATCTAGGCCGCTAGCGGCGCTATACGGTTGTAGCCGTAGGGTATCCTATCGTCGCGCCGCTATCTACGTCGGCCGGAAGAACTCTACGCGGAGACGGAGGATATCGACCTATCTATAGTTCTAGAAGACTTCGTTATAGTACCGAGTATTTAGGTACTAGCCGTCCTCTTAGGCTATCCGGATAGGACTTGCGACGCTTTGATCGATAAGGGTACCGAGTTAGTTATAATTCGGTATAGTCTCGTTTAGAGGTTCTACCTACTAATAACGCTAGTAAGCGAGAGGATTCAGATATCGACGGCGAATAGGCGGAGTAAAATCGTTAGAGTATATCGGGATCTCGATATCGATATCTTCGGTATCCGGGTAATAGTTATAGCTCTAGTTACTAACGCCGAGTACGCCCTCCCGCTTATCCTAGAGCGCTCCTAGACTAGGAGGACGAGGCTCGTCGGAAAGAACTACGACGATAGCTCGTAGGAGGGGACAATCTCTAACCGAACTAGCCAAACGGTAACCTTTATAGGCGCCTCTAAAAATAACGGCTACTTCCGCTTCGAACTTGACGCTAATACCTTCTAGGGAAAATTAGTCGTAGAGCCGAAGCTATAATAGCCTCCGCGTTAAACTTACCTATAGCAATTACTAGGGTACCTACTATATAGCCGGATTTCTTTCGTTATATCGTTAGTTGTAACGCCTATATCTCCGCTTAGCGGGGGCCGCCGCGTCGCGGCCCGGGCGTATTTACTACGCGGATTGTTAATACCGGCTCGGCGGGAGAGGACTAGGCCTTCAAGTCGATACTTTGCTACTCCTATATTAACTAGGAGTACGACCGGCGTACGTAGGCTAGGTATCTCGTCTAGACCTATACAATATATAAGCGGAAGGCCTAAAAGATACGCTCCGTCGACGTAACTATCGATATCTCTAAAAGCGCGTCCCCGAATATCGGCCTAGTTACTAAATAGAAGGAGCCCTTCCTTCGCCGGGAGGCCGCGCTACCGCCCGGGAGTAGCCTATACGACTAGCGGTACCTAATTAAGAAGTTCTCTAATATACCGCGGAGAAGCCGTCTTACGCTAGAGGTAATACGATCTATTAAGACGGGAGAGGATATCTCGCCTTAGGAACGTAAACTACTCGAGGAGATACTCTTTAACCGGGAGGCTATACTAGTAGCAAATTTCGAATACCTCGGTAGGGTTATCCCTAGTATCGCTCTACTATAGGTAATACGGACAGTTCCGTATAAGCTATAGAGTTATCTAGGCTTCCGGCTTAACCTATCCCTACTCCCTACGATAGAGGGTATTATTCGCGAACGGTACGAGGTAGGTATACTCGAGTATAGTAAAGGGTATTACCGGAACCCGTACTTCCTAGTAGTAAAGAAATCGCTCGCCCCTAGATAGCTACCGGCTAAGGAGTACTATCGCCTAATTAATATAGCTACCGAGATCAATCGGGTTACTATCCGGGATACTAGCCTACCCCCTAATATAGATAAATTTGCGGAATACTTTGCTAGGTACCGCGTCGCGTCCTTATTAGACGTCTTTTCGGGATACGACTAGGTACTACTTATAGAGGAGAGTAGGGACCTTATATTGTTTTAGATATACCTCGGCCTTTTCCGCTAGACTACCCTACCCTAGGGCGCTACGAATTCGGTCGGTTAGTTCGTTCGCGTAATTACCCGCGTCCTTATAGATTATATCTCTTACCGCGCGTTGCCTTTCCTTAACGATATCGGCGTAAAGGGCCCTAAGACGGACTATAGCGGAGCGGAGCTAGAGCCTAGCCTATAGAGGTTTATCGTAGAGTATATCGTCTCTCTTAATTAGGTACTCGCCGATATTAAGCGGGCGGGAATAACTATCGCTATCAAGAAACTATAGGTACTATAGAAGCGGATCCGGGTAGTCGGTTACGTTACGGATACTAATAGCCGCTATCCTAATATAGCTCGGGTAGCGAAAATTATCGACTAGCCTAACCCTATATACTAGAAGGACGTCCGTATTTTCGTCGGGATCGTAGTCTACTTCCGTATCTAGGTCCCCGAGTTCGCGCTTAAGGCTAAGCCGCTATACGGGCTACTTCGTAAAGGCGTCGAGTTCGAGTAGACTCTAGAGTACTAGCGGGCTAAGGATATCCTTATCGCCGCCCTAGTCTAGGCTCCGCCCCTAGTCCCTATCGACTATTCGGAGGGGGCGGGTACTATTATCGTCGCGACCGATTCTAGCGGTATAGGATATAGGTACGTTTTGATATAGGAGGACTCGTAGAAGAGGCGGCGGCCTAGTCGGTTCGAGAGCGGGATATAGGATAAGTATTAGAGAAGGTATAACGCTAGTAAGCTTAAGTACCTTAGGGTACTTAAAACCTACTAGAAGTTTCGGCCCTAGCTATTTAGTTAGTACTTTATCTTAGAGGTTAATACGTAAACTCTAGTATATTAGCTTAACCGTACGGCCTCCGACCTACCGAACGCGGCTATAAGTAGGTAGGTAGCTTAGATCCGGCTATTTACCTTCGAGGTACGATATATTAAAGGAAGTCTTTATACTATAGCGGATATATTATCGCGCCGGCCGCCCTCCGATAACGATACGCCGGAGTCGCCGGATATATAGGACGTCGAACGTATAGTAGACGATAAGTTTTTCGAAGGATTCTATATTAACCCTATAGTAGGTCCCGCCTATACCCTATCTCCGAGCGGAGTATTAGCGGGAGCGGCCTATACTACGGCGATCTAGATCGACTAGGCCGATCTAGGTAGCCGAGACAATATCGACTCCGATAATATCGACTCTATCTTCCCGGATAAGCTAGACGGCTACCTAGGTACCTACTCCTACTTCTCGAAAGGCGTCGTATACGTCCTCCTATAGCTACGACCTACGTCGTATATAACGAAGTCCGAGTACTATAGGTTTATAAAGTATTCCTAGCGATTTAAGGTTAAGGATAAGGTACTCTTCCGATAGGCCCGCTATAACTAACCTTTATAGTAGGTAATCGATAAAGCCGCCGCGCGGAAGCGGATCCTTTGTACGGTATATAACGAATATAGCTACTATAGCGTAGAAGGGACGTACGCCAAACTTTCGCGCCGCTACTAGTAGGATAGTATATACTCCGATTACTACGCCTATATATAGAGGAAATACATAGAGTATAACTAGTATAATAGGGTTCGTACTTGTATACCGCTATAGGAGGTAGCCTCCGAGGCTATCGGCGAGAGGTAGTATATCGACGGCGTCTATATTAATACCCGCGGTTCCCTCGTCGTTACTCGCGAAGCGACTTCTAGGTAGCTAGAGGCCTACGCTTTCCCCGGACTTACCGCTAAGCAGATTATATCTAAGAAGGTTACGAAGTTTATCTAGGAGGATATCTTCTACCGATAGGGAGCTCCGTACGAGATTATCCTAGATAACGCTAAGTATAACCTAGGGGAGGTTAAGGCTCTACTTTAGAAGTACGGCGTCGCGCGCCCGCGTATCTCGCTATACTACCCGGAGTCTAATACGATAGTCGAGGTTAGTTATAAGCCGATTATTATAGCCCTTAGTAAGCTAAGCGATAGGGGTACTACGTCCTAGCTTCCCTACGTCCCCGCTATCCTATAGGCGGAGCGTACGACGGAGGTATCCTCGACGGGCGAAATACCGGCCGCCTTAATAATTAGGCGGGACGCCGTACTACCTATCGAGCTAGAATTCCGTATAGCTTCGGTCTAGGATTAGGGAAGTATCCGAGATCGCGAAACCCTCCTCGCTACTAGAGCCGTAGCCCTAGAGGCTATAACGCTATAGGCGGAAGATACCCGGCTACGCTAGGAGAGGATACGAGAACAGGCTAAGGCGTACTTTGATACCTATAATAACGTTAACCGTAGGGAGTTCTAGGCCGGGGATTTGGTTATAGTATACTATAACGACTTAGAAGCTTTAAGGTCCGTAAAGTTAGTATTCCGCTAGCGCGGCCCCTTTCGCGTACGCGCCTATCGTCCCGGGACTACGTACTATAAGCTCGAGGGCTTAGATAGTATCGCCTATAGGAATACCTACAATAAGGACTCGTTAAAGCTATACCTATTCGAGGGCGTAGGAGGTAGTTCGCGGCCTAGAAGTAAGGACGGCTCGGTCGCGTAGGTTTGGTTCCTAGGTTTTCTAGCGTTCGGCGTTCTAGTTACTAGCCCTTCTCTTCCTAGTCCCTAGCCTATAGGTTTTCTTCGAGGCCGCCGGCTAAGTTAGTAAGAACCTACGCCGCCGGCGGCGCTATAGGCTCGTACTGCTTCGGCGCGCCCGCGCTAGCTTACTACTCGCGCGGTCGGGGGAGGGTATTACGTAGTACTTTGTACTCGCTACTACTCGTCTATAGTAGAGAGCTCCTCCGACCTCTCCCCGGCGGAAGGTTTTCGATATATTACTTTGTATACCTAGCGTACCCTAGCTAGCGACCGAAGGTTTGCGATTTATCGCTTTCTACTATTAGCGCGTTATATTCTACGTACTATATTCCTCGCCGGCGCGTCCTATATATAAATACCTCGACGCTCTATTAGTACTTCTTCTTTGTCCTCCTACGTATACTCCTCCTTAGTCCGCGCTCTTCCTTTTAACGCGCGCTCCTCCTTTATCTACGCTCTTCCTTTTAACGCGGCCGCTCTTCCTTTTAGCTCGGCCGCGCTCTTCCTTTGTCCGCGCTCCTCCTTTGTTCGCCTCTTTGTTTTCCTCCCCTATATTACCTTACTTCGCGTTCGCTATAGCGCCTTACTTTATACCTTACTTCCGTACTAATTGCGTACTTCGTACCTTACTTTCGCGCTACTACCTAATTACGCGTCGTTTCGATATTTACTCGCGAGCGCGCGTTACTTTTCGCGTTATTGTTTGCTACTTCTCCGCAATTTACTCGCGTAGTAGGGTTTAAGAGCTTTCTTCTCTTCCTTTTTTACTTACTCCTCTTTATTAATATCCCTCCTCTTACTACTAACGGTTCGTTCTTATTAACCCTCTACTACTACTCCCCCTACCGTATTACCGACTAGTACGCGCCGCCCGCCTGTATATTAAGAACTGCCCGCGCTCCTACGCTTCCTAACTTAAGAACTACCGACCTACCCCCTATACTATAAGCACTACGATACGCGATAGCTCTACGCCGAGAGGCCGCCCCTATCGGGGTAGTAGAGCGGTAGCTAGCCTATATTAATAAAGAACAGAATCGAAGCGTATTCGCGACGTTGCTCGGTAGTATATAGGTATTAGATTGCTCGGTAGCCGTACGGGAGGTACTCGGCCGCGCGATAGATATAGAGTTATTAATAGCCGTTCTCTAAACACTTAAGCCCGCCCTACGGGGAGAAACAGCTAGGATAGTTTACCGGCTATTCGATATCGGCTTATATATCTACAACCGGCTTAGTATAGACGTACGGGATAAGATTAGCGCTATAGTAGACGACGAGCTAGCGCTACCCGGGCTATAGTTCTAAGAGGTATTCCCGTCCTTTACGAAGGTAGCCGAGCGTAGTTCTAACTACCGGGACCGTAGGCGCAATACCTATAACAATATAACCAAGTACTAGTTTAAGGGTAACGAGACTATAGCCTAAGAGTTCCTTACCTAGGAACTACTACGCGAGGTACTCCTTACTATAGAACCTTCGTATAACCTCGCCTAGTTTGCTACTAATACGACCGACGGAAATATTGCGATACCCGCCCTCGTAGAAGCCGTAGCCTAGCGCCTACTTAACCCGGCTAACGGGCGACCGAAGACTACGAATATTACGGATAGGGATTACGTACGGGTATAGAAACTATAGCCCGGGTAGTAGCTAGCCGAGCCTAGGGATCCCCGAGTACGGGAGATACTATAGTAGCGATTCGGCTTTATCTACTCCGGGCTGTTCTATAAGATCGTAAGTACCGGATACGTAGAGGCCGAAGTAGAGTTGATTGCCTAGTTGCCTTAGTAGGCGGAAGAGACGAGCGCCTAGCTACTAGTAGAGGCGAGTACCTAGCTACTATAGCGGCGCCGACGGGAGTCGGGTAGTTAGTCCCCTACGGCCGAGCCTACAAAGAAAAAGGCGCGCGCCGACGATACCTACCGCCTATTATACCCCGGCCTAGTACGGGGTATTACCGAATAGGCCGCCCCTCCCGCTACTACCTCTACTAAGTTAGTTATTATTACCCCCGCCGCCGCTACTCCCGCTACCGCTACTCCCGCTACCGCTACTCCCGCTACCGCTACTCCCGCTACCGCTACTCCCGCTACCGCTACTCCCGCTACCGCTACTCCCGCTACCGCTACTCCCGCTACCGCTACTCCCGCTACCGCTACTCCCGCTACCGCGCGCCGGACGATCGAAGATACCTCCGCCGATACTAACCCCGATACCGACCCCGATATAGCTACCGACGTAGCGACCGCCGAGCTAGAGGAGGACTTTCCGATATTCTTCGAATTCAACCTTACGCCTAACGACGAGACTAAAGATAGCGCCGCCTTATACGCCGACTATAAATACGACCTATACCCGCCCTTAAGTAGCTCCGGTCTCGTTAGCCTCTACGCCGAGATCCCCGATAGCCGATAGCCTAAAGCCTAGGTCGGCCGGGCCGTACGTTAGTACTTAGAGAACAAGACGCTCTATAGCCCCTATACGAGGATATTCGCTAGCTACGCCTTCGGCCTTAGGCCGGATATCCCGAGCTACCTACTACGCCCTCTCCTAATAGAGGTATACAAGTCGTAGGATTAAGGGGATTTCGCGGAATTCTAGGAGCTCTTTCCTAAGCGCTTTAACCCGGAGGCAGACGATATATAGGATCTAGAGGAAGAGGGCTATCCTAAGCGCTTCGATAGCGAGAACGAAGGAGAATTAGGCAATACCGGGCCCGAGTCTAATAGAGAGACGGAATCTAGCCTATCCTCCCCGCCTAGTATAAGTTCGGACCTCCGTACTACTACCCTCTACGAGGAGGTAGATAAGGGTAAAGGCGGTACCGCCTCGTATACCGACTACAAGTATAGCCTATACCTAGCCTTAACTAACTCCCGGCTTATCGGTCTCTATACTAAGATCCCTAACCGCTAGTAGCCTAAAGTCTAAGTCGACCGGGCTACGCGCTAGTATTTAAAGGAAAAGGTACAAAAGCGCCTCTATAGGCACTATACGAGAACATTCGCCGGTCGTACCTTCGGCCTTAAGTTAAACATCCCGAGCGATACGCTATACCCCTTCCTAATAGAGGTATATAAAGCGTAGGATCGGGAGGAGTTTACGGAATATTAGGAATAGTATCCGGAGCGCTTCGCCCTCGCGTTCCGCCCGCGATACGTAGGAGACGCGCTTAGCCTCTACGCCTTCTTATTAATACAATACCTATCTATACTAAAGATACCTACTATAGCGGCCGCTAAGGAAGGGCTAATTCTAAAGCTTCGATACCTCTCCCTCTAGTAGTACGAACTAGAGGAGTAGGAGCGTACTAGCTCTATCGTCGTCCCGTCCCTCTTTATATACGCGTATACCCTCCGAGATTAAATCAACTAGGAATTCGATATATACTCCTAGTACTTACGGAGAGTTAACGGCCGGTACAACCTCGGGTAGAACCGGATATAGCTATATAGCTTAACCTAGTAGCTCGTTCGATAGGACCCGATATACTAGGCGTTATATACGTCCTTAAGATAGGACGGGAACTACTAGCTAATCTCGTACCTATACTATACTAAGTACTAATACGACGAGAACAAAGGTAATACGAATATAAGTCCCGCCGGATTCCGATATATTGATTATAATATAGACGCGCTATATAAAGGTAAGGGCGTTAGTTAGGTCTAAGGCTCTGTTTCTTTTAATAACGAGTCGGCGGACGACTATATAATAGTAGTTAAGGGACTATATAAGCCGGAGGTTTTCCGTAAGTAGGTTACTACCGCCTAGGACGCTAGTAGGCTACGGGGTAGCCGAATCTACAATATTATAGACAAGGAGCTTAGACCCGAGATACTAGCGTCCCTAGAGGTCGAATAGACGCCGTAGCTAGTACGCGAGTACGGAGTACGACTTACTAATCCCCGCGTTCTATATAGTGCCTTACCTAGTAAGGGTAGCCGCTATACGGTCCTCCCGTAGTTCGTCGCTATCGTCGATACCGAGACGGGAGAAATAGAGAACCCCGCTATAGGTACCTACTAGCAAATTACGGAGGCCTACTATACGTAAACGGTACCCCCGTCTAGTCCCTTAGGCTATCCGAATATATATAGCCCTATTCCCTACCGCTTCCTAGCCGCGGTTTAGCTTAATAGCCTAGAGCCGATCTCGGACGCCCTAGTTAGTCGGAAGCTATAGATAGATATAGAAGTAGTAATAGAACTCGAGCTTATCGCTACTTTCGACCGGGAGCAATAGGGACGGTACGTAAACCGATAGTAGGAAACGGCTATTACTCGGTTCCGGGAGAAGTTTAAGGTTATATTAACGGCGGAGACGAGGCTCTTTCTAGGCGCGAGTTACTTTAGCGCTATAGGAGAGTTCGATAGCCGCCTACCTACTACCCTATCTACCCTAGACGAGATTATTAGAGGCGAGGAGGAAGCCGTAGCTACTACTACTAAGGGAGAAGCCGCCGTAGAAGGCAATATAGTTTAGAATCTAGGGGTTTGTTATAGTACTTAGTAGCGACGCTTTAGGACTTCTTCGTATATATGTCTATAGGACGGATATATAGGTAGGGGAGGATATATTAGGCGGCTAGGCGAGGCTCGGACTAGTACTACTACTTATACTAGGCTTAGGTTGCGCGGGCCGTACCTCCCCGTAGGGCGTAGAGTAGTAAGCAGTTTATACTCTTTAACGAATAGTCAATAGGGAGAGACCTACGATACGAGTATACTAAACTATATAGTTATATAGTATATATATATATATACGTTCCTTTAGCGAGTCTTTCCTTCTCCTCTTCCTACTTATATCGTCTCGTAGGTACCGCGTCTAAAGCCGCCGACCTTTGTCCCTCCCTTTTCGATATACCTACTACCGCGGAGCTACGCCGCGACCTATCGTAAGCTATACCTACTATTTAGGGCAGCCGCTAGGTAGTAGTAGGAGCGGGCTTACGGTAATAGTTATATTTCCTTTCTCTTATCGGCGAGTACTTTCCGCAATTTACCGCTAATATACGTCAAGATATACGAAAGATAGAGACCGCTATAGCTACCGGGTCGAAGGTCAAGCTAATAACGCTTGCTTAGTACGTTGCCGATCTGCTTGATAAGTATATAGCGCAGACAAACGAGGGTACTACGGCCGCGATAGTAGCGAACCGCGGACGAACCGCGCTAGTACTACAAGCTCGTACGGATACTCGTATAGATATACGTAGCGGCCTACGATATAGATACTATAAGAAGGACCGTTATACTAAGAGCGAGTACTTTAATAAGTTTCCTTATCTAAAGGCAGCCTAGTAGAAAAAGGTAGACGCTAATAAGGCCGTACGAGAGGTAGCTAAGAAGCAGAAGAACACTACTATACTATTACTAGCGATACTAGCGGCCGCTACGTTAATAGCGCGCGTACTACTACTATCTAAGCCGTATAATTTTAGTACTAGACCTCGGATACTAATAGCGGCGGCTCTACTACTATCTAAGTACTACTTATTCGGTCTAGCTACGAGCAATATAGCAAGTAGCAACGTAGACAATACGACTTAACGGCCGTAGGTAAGTGCAATAGTACTTACCGCTACTAAGAAAAAAGACTCCTAGGTTGTCGACTCTAGATATTCAGATTATATAACTAATGATTTCGATAATATAGTAACCTATACGCCGTATATAGTAGCTATCGCGATAGGTAGTAGAACGATTAATACTACTAGATATAGCGATATCGCTATAACTACCTTTACGACTACTAGACCTACGAACTATATATTCAAGAAAGTCCTATATATACCGGATTTGATAGCAAACCTACTATCTACCGAATTACTCCGCCTAAAAGGCATCTACTATAGAATAGATAGGCAATACTTGTTTACTAAATATACCGATAATATTGATATGCCTATCGTAGACGTATATACCTACTAGGGTCTGCTATACCTTGTAACGGAACAGCGATATACGGTACTAAACTCTTCGACAAGGGTAAAGAAGGCTATAGCTACTATAATAATCTAGTATCTACGTTTCGGCTATATCTATCTACGGAAACTATTAGCTATAGCCGCCTAAGGAGTTATTGAAATTACCGGTAACCGTAAGCTAGTATACCTTACCTATATAGAGGCGAACTCCTACCTCGTCTATAGCCGGATACCCTTAGTACGTCCTTCTATTGTCTACTACTTAGTAAGTGTAGACGTTGTTATAGTTCGATAGCCGAGCTATCGTAGAGATAGATACTTTACGCTATTTACCGAGGCAAAGACGCTAGAGCGTAAGGTCGAATTCTTAAGTTATAAGAGTACGGCTATAGGACATATTAAAGGCTACGTTATACGCCGTAAGAACGAAAGTACCTCGGTCGTAGTACTTCGACTTAACGGTAGCAAGGAATACGGTAGTAACGAACTACTACAATTTGTAGTAGACAAAGGTATTCGTCTATAAGTAATACTACCCTATACGTCTACGAAGAATAGCCGCGTAGAGGTTAGTAATTATATTGTCTACAGAATTATAAGGGTAATAATAATCTATACCTCTCTTCCTATAGGCCTTTAGAACGAGGTAGTAGCCGCTATAGTATATATACTAAATCTTATACTAAGTAACGCTCTTAGTAGTAAGATACTACGCTATAAGATAGACCTTACCCTCGGACGCTCTATTAATAAGGCTAAGCTATATCTATTACTACTACGAGTATATAGCGCTACGACGGTAGTGTACGACTATATAGTTCCGTATAGCTCAAAGTTTGCTAGCAAAGGCTAGCGTAGCTAGCTCGTTAGTTACGAGGATAGTATATATCGTATCTAGATACCCTCGGAATACAAGGTTATTAGGTTACTATACTACTAGTTTGTTAAGGATAGTCTACTAGCTAAACTAGTAGGCTTATTATAAGAAGATAAATTATAGTAGTTCGAGTATAACGTAACCGAACCTAGGGGTAACGAGCCTACGTTAACAATACTACCGACGCTTACCCTTAAGGTATTAGAAGATAACTCCCTCGTAGAGGATAAGAGTTTTACTCCTATAGCCGCGGCTATAGCGGAGGATAATAAGGCTAACTTAGATAACGCTCTACCGGAGATTAGACTTAACGCTACTATTAGTAGTAACAACGATCGACCGGAAGAAGATAAAGCTATTTAACTAGGCTTACTTAATCTACTAGTCGACGAAACACTTAAGCGATCCGTACGAAGTCGTAAGAAGACCGTTAAGGCTCGCTACGCGCTTAGGAATATACCTATAGCTTCGCTACGTACTTTTAACGTTTCTATATTATCTAACGAACCGGATATCGTCGTTCTAACTACCTTTAAAGAGTTACAAACGCTACTAGAAGCTAAGTAGTAGCTAGCTACCGCCTATAAGGAGATCTATATACACAACCGTAATAGTATATAGCGCGAGATATAGCGTATCGACGGTATAAAGGTCCTTCGAGGTCGCTAGGTTTTTATAGTTAAACGAGACGCTAGTAGCAAACTTAGCCGCTTTAAAGCTCGATAGGTAGTAAAAGGCTTCTTATAGCGTAAAGGCGTAGACTTTAATAAAACCTACGCTACCGTAGCTAAGCTAGTATCGCTAAGGGTTCTGTTTGCTATAATAGTAGAAGAGGATCTCGAATACTACTAATAACGATATTATTATAGCCTTCTTAAACGCTCTAATTAGAGACTACGTTGTATACGTAGAGCAACTATATAGCTTCGAGGATAGACTACCGGGTACTAAGTCAAATACGGTCTACTTACTATTAAAGGCGTTGTATAGTCTAAAGCAAGCCCCTTTACTATAGTACGATAAATTTACCAAATTCGCTCGGAAATACGGATACTACCCCTTCTTAAATAATGCCTATATATTTAGGAACCCTATAACCGGCCTTATTATCGTTATCTATATAGATAAT
>JH792581.1:59268-75945 GCA_000291705.1 Sphaerulina populicola P02.02b | reverse complement strand
AAAAAATAGTCTCTTTCCATCTTTTCAACCTCAAACCCCTCAAATCACTCTTTCCTTTCTAATTTCACCATCACGGGGCCCCTTTGAGCAACAGCAGCAACAGAAGAAGAAGAAGAAGAAGAAGAAGAAGCAGGCAAATCCTCAAAAATAACCGTCGCAAGCTGATTCAACTCGGGCAAATTTTGTCAGGAGAGCGCTACTACTACTACTACTACTACTACTACTACTACTACTACTACTACTACTACTACTACTACCACCACTACCACCACTACGATTATACAACGTCAAAAGTTTCAACCGCGGACATCGAAGGGGGATGCGAGCCACAAAGCACGCATACATGCTTCGGACAAACATGGAACGATGTTGATTCGGAGGCCGGACAGTCAGAGTTTCCAGTGTAGGGAGAGCCGCCAGTGCTGAGTCTAGATGGATGAGTTCGCGTTGATAGAGGTCCCAGGCGGAGGGGCTGCTGGTGGAGGTGCTACTCGTGTGACTGTTGCTGTCGCTGTTACTGTCGCTGTTACTACCACTACCACCACCACCACCACCACCACCGTGGCGAATTGCTGTGGCGTCGAATAGGGGTGTGAGATCCACGTCGGTGAGTTGAAGGGTCAGGTGGCGGACGCGTTGGAGATGGTGCTCGCTGCTGCGATCGATCCAGGCGAAGAGTTTGGCTTGGGAGGCGAAGCTGATGGGCCGGTCGTAGATGATGGAGGAGGTGTCCATGAGGATGTGGCGACAGGTGAGCAGCAGGTCGATTTCGCGGCGGTCGTGCAACGCGAGGTGGTAGATGGCAGCTCGGATCTCACGAGGCAGGCGGAGGAGCTGTGTATACCGGGTATTCGTGTGCGGCGTGTTGCAGGAGAAATCCCCCCGTGGGATCGAAGCTGTGCCTGGTGGATGATGGTATGGCGAAGACGGGGAACCCATAGTCATGGGGATCGAAGAAGGATCATTGACTTGGTTGATGTTTCCGAGAGCGTCGTTGGAGTTGGCTGCTTGCATTGGACTAGGACTGGGACTGTCGCCGGCGGAGGCAGTTCAGGCCAACAGGAGAGTCGAATGTGTGTGTAGGAGGTAAGAAAGACTAACGGTGGCCACTCAGCCGGTAGGAGGTAGCACCAATAGAGCAAGTCGCAGAACGCGCTGTGGTCCGTCGTGGCGCTATCGACAGCCATAGATATCAAGTGAGAACGAGTAGGACCTCTCTCCAGGACTCACCGCAACGGGATTCCTCTGCAGCGGTGAGCCACGTCGTCTCCAAACGGACGCAGCGAATCGAAGGGCGCAGGAGGAGGTGTTTGCTCGACCCAGGCAGGCCCAGGAGGCTGACACGAGTGAAAGTGTCCACTGTCCAGGAGACAGACCAGGAGTGTCCACTGTCCAGGCGCATAGTTTTCATGGGCTTGGTTTCGGGGGTCTCGGGGCGATAGTATGACTTGGAATGTCCCCGTGCCAGACCTGGAGGCCGAGTCTCTCCGGGCACTCGGCTACCGCTGATGCCCGCCCGGTACGTACCAATAACAGCCCCTTCGGTCCGTGAATGATAATGATTTTTAATTGCTGGTCCCGCCTGGTTATAGTAGAGGAGGAGGAGGAGGAGGACCTCCATGTGATCTCTGCGACCACGAATAGGTATGGATCGATTCGCCAATTGACACTGGGGGCTTGGGCCCCGTCGAGTCGAGTCCAGCTCATCAGCAGCCATAGGAGGTAGAAGGCGAGAGCTGAACAATGCACGCTCCAATCTAAACTTTTGGTAGATATCCATGATCTGTCCTGGGTTCTAAAAACGAGACATGAGATACGACGCGCGAAGACGTCAGTCGCCCCAAGGAAGGCTGCTGGGAAGAGAACAGACTTAACCATTTCCCGCGCTACGCGAGTCCAAAACGAGTCCGACCGAGCATGTCCGTTGCCGATGGGAAAAGCAGTTTTTTTGTTTGCGGAGAAAGGGCCAGCCAGCATTATTCTTTTTCTCGTATGTACTGACTTTACCTCGTGTTCGGAGTGCACTCTTCTATATGCGCCCATCGTAGGTACATGTATTCAGAGTGTAGGGCGGCAGCAGCTTCACTCATTCAATCTCTAATGAACATCATCACAACAAAAAACGTGTGGAGAGAAGAGGCTTCATGAATACAGGGTCAATCAGGTAGGTACCTTAGGGACCATTTCCATAACTCGCCAATCGCTATGATCAAACCAGAAGCCGTCGTGTGGTATATAACTACAATACCCCCTGTTCGTGTCTCCACGCGAGCTGGGGCGTCACAAATTGTGTGCGCGTACTACAGCCTTTCCACTGGAAGAAACCGACCAGCACATAGACGCCATCTGTACGCTCATTCATGTCGCAGTAATCACATATGCTCGTGCATCTTACACTCGGAGAAGCTTGGCCGCGTATTGCGACACCAACTCTGGGGTAGGGAAGCTCAACTTCTCCAGGCCTTCGGCATAAGGCGTAGGGACTTCAGCTCCAGTCACTCGGACAGGGGGCGCCTCCAGGTAGTCGAAGGCGTACTCGGCCGTCAGAGCAATAATCTCTGCGCCAACACCGAAGCTGGGGAAGCCAGACTCCAACGCCATCATGTGTCCCGTCTTCTTTACTGATTTGATTATCGCCTCGACATCGAGTGGCTTAACACTGCGAAGGTTGATGACTTCTGCTTCGATGCCGTGCTTGCTCTTGAGATCTTCGGCTGCCTTGAGAGCCATGCCCACACAGTGGGACAGAGTGACGATCGTGAGATCCTTACCGGGGCGCTCAATCTTGGCCTTGCCGAGCTGTGATGGAGGTCAGCAAGTGTCGTCTACTCGTCTGGATGATATCCATCTGCTTACTTCAATGACAAAGTCATCCTTCTGAACCTCGTCGCTCACGAGGAAGGATTCACCGTAGAGGAGCTCGTTCTCAAGTACACAAACTGGGTTGGGGTCACGGATGGCGGCCTTGAGCAGTCCCTTGGCATCCTCCGCCGAGTATGGAGCGACGACCTTCAAGCCGGGAATGGAGCCGTACCACGCCGAGTAGTCCTGGGAGTGCTGAGCGGCCACACCCTTGGCGAATCCGTTGGGTCCACGAAATGTGATGTTGCATGGCTGGATACCACCCGACATGTAGTGTGTCTTGGCGGCCGAGTTGATGATTTGGTCAATGGCTTGCATGGCAAAGTTGAAGGTCATGAACTCGCAGACGGGGTGCAGACCAGCGAGCGCAGCACCAACAGTCAGACCACAGAAACCAGACTCGGTGATGGGAGAGTCGATGATTCGCTTGTCGCCGAATTTGTCCAACAGCCCTTTTGTGACCTTGTATCTATACAATTGTCAGCTCGAGTCCAATGGCCATCACAGATCCTGCTGCTTAATGTTGCCGCACTGTGCAAGGGTCCATCTCGATATTTCCACGGCATCTCAATGTTCTTCCCTTGCAAATCACCATTGCCGCTCATATAACAAGACCGATACCACTCCAGCCGCGCAATGTCCCAACTCTTCCTACCCTCTGCACAACATTTCCCGCCCTCCTCCACTCATCTCATCTCATCTCACTCAGACCCTCGCGCACCACACCAGGAAGTGACTTACGCGCCGTTATACTGTGCAACCTCCTCACCCAGCACAAAGACCTTCGGGTTCGCCTGGAGTTCCTCGACCAAAGCCTCATTCAGCGCATCTCGCACCGTCATCTCCTTCTGCGCCTGCACTTTCTGTCCTGCATGGAACGACCTCGCTGCCGCCGCCGCCGATGGTGCAGCCGGAACTCTCTTCTGGAAACTCGATCTCGAAGCGGGTGAGCTGCGCAGCATTTGCGCCGCCGGGCGAAGAAGAAGTCGTGCGGCCACCATCGTTCAAGGACGAACCGGAGGAGGTAGGTGGGCAATGACGGACGGGGACGTCTCCTGGTACGCGGGTGGTCCGAGATCGATACGGCGGGGTGGTCAGGGAGGGAGGGAGTGAGTGAGGGAATGTGGTGGTGGTGGATATGTTGTGCGGGTGAACAAGGTGCTGTGGTGGTTTCGGGAGGCTGAAGTTTGTTGAGAAGCTCTGGTTTTCAGTCGGGCCGGAGATGAGCTCCCACCTCCTTCGAATTCCGGCCCTAAGGTACCTACAGTATTTTATGCGTCGATATTAGTCAGGGTCCTTCGGTGAACTAAGCCCTTAGGTACATACACACTGTGCTTACTATCACTATTCATTCGTGAGTACAAGCGATGTATATTTGTTGAGAGCCTCATTTCACGCTACATAACCTCACAGCTCTCACTCACTAGAACTACATACATACTTTCCAATAGGTGCCAGCTAAAAACCCATTCCGCATCTCCCCTCAACTCCACACAGTTACTTAATTCAACAGCACCTCTTCAACCTCACCACCACCCACCTCCCCCAAGCATAAACCTCCTCCTCCTCCTCCTCCTCCTCTCCCTCCCCATCCTCCTCTCCCCTCCCCCCAAAAACCTCGGCATGAATCCACCTCTTCCCACCCAACCGCACACTCCGAGCTCGCACGCGAACCCACGTCCCCGGCTTAGCATTCTCAAATCGATCATATTCAAATCCCAACTCGGCTTCTTCGGCGGCCGCATGTGTGCCGTGGACAAGTCTACTTACGGCGGCTTCGAGGACGGCTTCGAAGAAATCTTCGTACTCGGATCGGCGGGCGGGGAGGCGTTGGAGCCATTGGGTGATGAGGGTGGTGGTGGTGGTGGGGGATTCAACGTCGGCGACGGGTGGGGAGGGGATGTTTTTGTCGCTGTTATGACTGCTGGTGGTTCTGTGGGCGAGTCGAGAGCATCGTTGGGTGAAAGAAGATCGGGTTGGTTGGTGGATACTTGTGTAAGACATTGTGATTATTGTAGGTTTTGCCTTTGAGAAGGAGGTATTCTTCTTCTTCTTGAATGTAGCTTGTGGTTTGGATAACTGTAATGTAGGTAGTCTTGAAATTAGCGAAGACTATATCGCCTTATATTCCCTACATCTGTCAGTTCTTGAGTTGCATCCCAATAATTCGAACATGTTACTCTCCCAGAAATGCGGACCAGCGCATGCAGTGATGCGGTGATATGCATCACTTGGAATTTCCATCCACCAATGGAAACGATGCCTTCTTCTCGTAAGCTCGCGTGCATCTGTGGTGTTCTCCTTTGCAAGCTGCCATACCAGTCGATACAGCCTTCTTTTCCCTAACACGAGCTGCTACTTCCAGCTCTTCTCTGCAATCTTCCGCGCCGCACCCCTCTTTGGGCATTTGCGTTCTCGGGATGGTTCCATATCAGCACTATTGCAGATGAACACCAAGAGCAAATGCTCGCCGGAGTCACCAACAAGTTCAGGTATCGATTCGAGTCATCGACGATGTCGATCAATGGTCATATCTACCATTCGCATATTCTCGTTGCATGTTTTCCAGCGCTGGGCACCCTTCTGACTGGCGTTTTCCAGGGATGCAGCGCAGTCTATACACAGCGCCGACTAGGCAAGTCTTCACCGCACACCTGTTTGAAGGGTTGCACAGGGACGTAGTGCAATGTTTTACAAGCAGGCGCAGCAATGACGCTCTCTCTTCGGCGAGAGCGACACTTCTCAGTTTCTCGGACCATGCGTTTTGTCATTCCTTCTCGTGAACAAAACCAATGCGAGCTCGGAGAAACGTGAATGTGCAATGATGATGACTGGTGGCTTGCATTGAGCGGGTATTGTCAGGTCAGGTCCTGAGCTGTAGTGCTCTCGCGACCCCCGATGCTGTGAGGTGAACAACCATCCTACCTACACTCATTATTGCATATGCCATTCTCTTCATTTCACTGACCAGATGAGCCGGGTCGAGGACTCAGCTCCTCAACAATGTTGTGAGGATCCTTCCACGCTATACTCACGTACTTGGTATGACTACCTCTCGCCACCAGCTCGTCCTTTTCGTTCTTGAAAACGATTGAAGTATAGGCCAGTGTCTTGCCAACTGCCCGATGCGTTAGCTACCCTACCTAGTCTTTGGTGGACGTGAAGACACCACAGTAGTAGCATGCAAATACTCACACTTGTCGCACGTCACCTCAGCTCGAATGATATCTCCAATCTTTCCTCCCGAATTCAGGTACGTAACATTGAGATCGGTGCTGACGCCCGTTGCGAAAAGTCCTCGAGAAGCCACGGCCAGACTACCCCCCAGATCCACCATGGACGCAATGGTGCCGCCATGGAGAATTTTGAGACGATTCTGCGGGTAAAAACACAGTAAGTGATGTCGTCGCCGTCCAAGTTGCTGTGATGAGCAAGCACGATGTATGTGTAGGTACGCACGGTGTGTTGATGCTGTATCTCTAGCTCGAAATTGACCGTGCCCGGCCGTGCGGCTGTCACGCGAAGCTGTCAAAACCACAAGGTGTGAGTACACATATGTATCGAAATGTCTGGTGATACCGCAGCCGTCACACGACGTGTACGTGTACGTGAAGGGGAGAGGAGAGGAGAGGAAGATGTACCCCATCGAGGAGCCTGGCGTATGTGGTCAGTCCCAGGCCATGAGGCCATATGATGGCTACGGTCCGGAGCAGGGCCTCACTCACCGTGGTTCCAGGCCCGAGTTGGCGCGGAAGGACTCCCACACGGACCGCACAAACGGCAGACACTTGCTGCTACTCATCGTGTGATGTGTGAGTGTCGTGAGACGAGCCCGGCACCGGGGACATCATCATGTATCCTCGGCGGATGTGGAGGAGATGCGCTTTGTCATCAGCAGCACGAGAGGTGGATGCGTTGGAAACATACATGTACACGCCCTCCTAAGGTAGGAGATACCAGACCAGTTGAATCTGCCATGGAGCAAGACGTGACGGGAGAGAAACATCAGAAAACAACACATGGAAAAAGGAAGCTCATGTTCTCAAAGTCGATTCGAAGGCACTATGTACACTCGCAAAAAGCATCGAGTGTCCGGAACGCTTCCTCCCTCATCCACCTCGACTGCACACCAATCGCATCCTCGGTCACTGAAGCGTATACTCATGACGTCTCGGAGAGTTTTAGACATTAGCTGCTGACCACCGTAGCCTCGCAGAGCACGAAGCCGCCTGATCATAACCTCGTCCCAGTGCATGCCTGTTTGGCAGCCTCGAAGCCGCCTGAGAGGCGTGCACCCTCTCCAAGTCGCAGAGCAACGGGGCGGTTTGTTTTTTTTTTTAGAAAAGAAAAAAAGCAAAAGAGAAGCATAACGCATCGCGATCAGTCGAATTTCTAGACCCGTGGTGAACGCCGTCCGTCTTGCGGAATCCCAAGTGCATTTTGCTTGCCGCACTGACGTCGGAAAAAAGCCCTCTGTTGCCGTGCATTGTCGATGAATTTTACAACACGCAAGAATTGGCGTGCGCAAGCACGCATGCGAAACGCCGCAGTGTGCTCCTCTCTATCCCTTGACTCGGCGGAAATGCATATTAGTAGTCGTAGTATTGGTAACACAGACCGAATCTTATTTGATACAATCGTACTTCAAAGCAGCGCAAAGTGGGTATCATGCAGTTGTCTCATCCTTTCCAGCCGCCGATGGTGATTTTGACCGCGCGGCTGACGGTGAGGCTGCGTCGGATTGTGCTTCGGTGTGTTGATCGCCGGAGTCATCAAGGGCAGCAAGAGCGCTGTGACATGTTAGCATGTTGTTCGTCATGACGGAGGCGAGAGGGAAACATCTTGCTTACCTGAAGGCATTCTGCGCAGTTGCTGGCTCCTCCTTCTTGTCTCCCACGGGAGGAGTGTTGGTTCTGGATGTGCCCGCTGAGCCAGGTCCGAGACTTCCGCCAGCGCCGCGTCTGCTGCCTGCACGAGGTCCTAGACCAGCTGGCCCAAGACTACCGCCTGGTCCGAGAGATCCACCAGGACGCGGGTTGGAGCCACGCGCTTGGAGCCGTCGAAGATCATCCATGGCCACGTTAGTTCGGTTGTAGTCCTGTGGTGGTGGCATATTGCCGGAGAAGTTGCGAGCATCTCCACGGCCACCTTGCATGCGGCCACCTGGTGGTCCGCCGCGAGGACCCTTGGCTCGGTCTGCCTCGGCTTTTGCCTGGGCAGCTTGAGCTTCATCGTGAATTTGCTGTATGGTCTTGGGCCCCTTCGAATCGTCCTTGCCCTTCCAGCCTGCTTTCCGTAGATCGATCAAGTCCAGGACCATGAAGCGTGGTCTGCTCGGCAAGTTCTTGTTCTGCATGATGGCCTGGTCGATGCGCTCAAAATACGTCTTCATCAGCTGTTGTCCCTGCTCTTCTTCATCCATGGTCGAGCCAACGGACTTGAGGAGGGTCGTCAAGTTCTCGATCGCAGCCTCATCTGGGTCACCCTCGAAGTTAAGGAGACGCATGACACACTCATGCATGATGCGGAGGGTCAGCATACGAAGCTTGTACAGTTGACCGATGAATTGAATGAGACCAAGACCACGACGCTTGGCGGCGGCGGCGATGTAGTACTCATCCGACAACAAAGCCGCCTCCTGCGATTCGCCTTCCGGCTTGTCGGGAAGGTTCGCTTGCCATCCACGTTCGAACTCTTCCTGACAGCGGTTGAGAAGGTACTTCCGGAACAGAGCACCACCCACGACAGGGTTGCCATTCTTGTCCTTAATGGTCTCGTCGCGGATGTCTGAGCTCATGCTGGTAAGCATCTTCTGGCAGAACTTGGCATACATGCCAGCCCAGTGGGCTTCATCGCAAGCCTTCTCGAATGTGAGCTGGATGACTTGGCGGAGTGTGCGACCGTCGACTTCGTGCTTGGATTGTGCAGCAATTTCGAGAATCTGGTCGGAGATTTTGTCGAACTTTTCAGGGGTCATCTTGTTGAGCGCAGCCTTGACCTTGCGCTGTACCATGTCTGGAGCCATCAAACCAGATGGGTCTGGACCAGAAGCAGCTTGTTGGCCACCAGTGAGACTCATTGGTTTCCAACCACTCTGGGTAGTTTCAATAGGCTTAATTTCCATGTGAGCGGTGAGCGGCATCTTGCTCGAGTCCGCTTGGTCCTGGCGTTTGCTGTGCTGGCGATCATTCCTACTGCCACCGCGACCACCGCGAGAACTCTGCTGTCGTGGCGAGTTCATGCTATTCATCTGCAAGGAGCTGTTGGTTCGACTCATGCCGACACCTGACTGGCCCATACCAACGCCAAGCTGACTCGGGATGCGGCCTGCGGGCATACCTGGACGACCTGCCATGCCACCCATCTGAGCAGCCTGGAATCTTTGCTCGGAGGTAGTACCTCGGGCGTTACCAGTGCCCATTGGTCCAGAAAAGCTGCCCATGGCGCCACCCATTGGTCCGCCGAATGGCTGTCCTCCTCGCGAGCCTTGTCGCGAACCCATGTTACTAGGTGTGCGAGCACCCGCGGGTGTGCGAGCAGAGTCATCGCCAGGTGCGAGAGTGTCCTTGACCTTTTGGTCCCAGTCAACCGACGGCTTCTCCTTGAAGACGTTCTGGAATTGCAGCAAGAACTCCTTGTTGTAGGCATGACCCTTGCGGCCGCCAGCGGGATTGAGCGCAGGATTGGGAGACTTGAAGCCATCTGGGTATTTGGCCTCCTCTTTGATCTCGAGGAAGCGCGCAGACTTGAGGGCTTGCATGCCGGGAGTTGGCTCGGCGCGCTCGACGGGTTTGTTGGTTTCCAGCGTGAGGTGGGCCGGCCTCGGCTTTTGTGCACCGGCACGAGGTGGGGCGGACGAAGGCGCTGCCTCAACAGGTTCGTCGGCTTCCTTTTCGGGCGTGGGCGTCTCAGTGCCGCTGACAGCTGTGGCAGCAGCGCCTTGAGGACCCAGAGTTGTTTTGGTGAGGGATGCGAACATCGCCTTGGCCTCATCGTCAGGCTCAGCGGACTTATTGCCCGCCTCTTTGCGCTCGCGCTCGCGAGCCACCTCGCGCTCTCCAATTTCACGCTCTTGACGCTTGAGCTCAGCTTCGAGTAGCACCTTCGCTTTCGCCTCTTTCTCCGCCTTCTCCTTGGCTTTCTTCTCCTTGTACGCGCGCTCGCGCTCTTCTTCCTCTTTCTCTTCGGCGGCGTACTTGGCTTCCATCTCAGCGATCTCACGCTCGATGCGGTCCTCTTCTTCTTGCTTCTTGCGGGCCTGTTCAGCCTCGTCATCCTCGGCAGCCTTCTTCGAAGCTTGTGCATCCTCTGCGGCCTTCTTGTCAGCTGCAGCTTTCGCAGCAACCCTCTCCGCTTCTGCAGCAGCCTCCTTGGCTTGGCTAGCAGCGGCCTCTTCAGCCTTCGCGCTCTCTGCAGCCTTGTCGGAAACATCCTTCGACTTGGCCGAATCGGCCTCCTGTTCCAGTCGCTTGTCTTCTTCCAGCTTCTTCCTGACTTGCTCGGCGAAAGCAGTCTTCAAGTAATCTCCAGATGGAGCGCTCTTACTCTCGGCGCGGTTGTGGTTGTCACTGGTGGCTCGTGGCGGCGGCGTAGACGCATTCGGGGTGGACACGATGACAGGTCCTTGTGACGGAGTCTGAGCGGGAGTGGGAGGTTTGGTGAAGTCGACGGCGTTGCCATTTGGATCGGTGATTTTGATGGCATTGCTCTTTTTGACGGGACGCACAAAGCTGCTAGAGGGGGTCGCAGGGTTCGGAACTGGCGTGCCCGATGGAATTGGTGCGGACTGTGCAGGAGTTTGTGGGTGACTGAGGCTCGAAGCGGGTCGCTCGGAGGCCTGTGAAGGCGTGCGCGCCATGCCCGGCGCCGCGTGCTGTGGGTGGAATGGCGGCTGCATGCCTGGACCACCAGCACCCGAGAACGGGCTCGGATATCCTGGACGAGGACTCTGTGGAGGTGGCTGTTGGTAGTAGGAAGGGTACTGGTACGGGGCATAGAAGCCCCCGGTTGGATCAAACGGTTGCATGCCATACATCTGTTGCTGCTGAAAATGTGTTAGAGTGTCGTTGGAGCGTTCATTAGTAGATTGCGACATAGGTGACCACTGTGCAGCGCAGAATGGCACGCTGTTGTGCAGCGGACTCTCCGGCTGGTCGCTCGTTGAGCTGACCGGGCGAAATGATCTCGCCGAAGTGGAGCGCGCACTTGTCGAAACAGCAGGAAGGAAAGAGGGTGTATTTACCGGGTGTTGTGGCATCGGGTAGCCATGTTGCTGCTGGAAATGCATTTGTTGACCAGTGCCCATGTTGGACATTTGCGGTTGCGCGTTCATCGGAACGGGGCTCGCGCGTGCTGCTTGTCGGTTGTATGGCGATCCAGGTGCCTGTGGACCAAATTGCTGTCCGCTGTTGAACTGGTTTCGAGGGGGTTGACCGGGGAGGCTGCGGTACTGAGCGCCAGGCGAGCCCATGAACTGCTGGCCGGGTGTGAACTGCCCTCGGCCACTGCCGCGGCCTTGTGGTGGAAAGCCAGGACGCATGCCTTGGTTGCTCAGTTCGCTCTGCATCGACTGTGAAGAGGGCCGGCGCTCGTGTGCAGGTGCGTTGCTTGGCGGAACGTGGCTGTGGCCGCGCATCTGGAAAGTTCATGGTCAATTCCGCGCTCCAATCATGTGATGGCTGTCAGGCAAGGTTATCACTTACAGTTTCCGAGTCAGCTAGCAGACTTCCAAAGGCAAGTCCGCCATTGTGCTGATTTGGCAGATTTGATGGAGGACGACCGCCGCTTGCTGCTGGCTGAGGAATTGGGGATGGTGAGTGGGCGGGAGTGGTGGCGCGTGGGTCTTGACGCGGTTGTTGCAACGAAGCACTCTGCGTCGGGAATGAGGCGCCGCCGTGTTCGCCGCCTTGCGCGTGCATCGAGCCAAAGTTGATTGCGGGACGGTTGCCATTTTGGCCCACAGGACCTCCATTGGGATAGCTGCCAGAGGCGCCAGAGGCGTTGATAACGACGGATGGTTTCCGGCTGTGGTCCATCGTGGCGGGAGTGCCGTTCGAGGGCCCGCTATGTGCTTGCTGGGAGCCTCCTTGCGCCATCGAACCGTTCAGTTGAGCGTCTGTCGGCTTCGCAGCATTGTGCGCAGGCGCGGAGGCTCCAGCCAAAGTAGGTGGAGTCGCCGTCTTGGTAGCGTTGGCGTACGACTTCACTGCGGGCTGTGAAGACACAGCTTGCGGCAGCGAAGGAGTCGTACTGGAGGTGACGGAAGGCGTGTTGGCGGTGATGGAGACTGATGAGTCCCTAGATATCGCGCTTGTCATGAGATGGATGGGTTCGTTCACGATGTGGTCGCCGGGTTGCGAGCGGCGAAAGGGCTTCGGGGTGGTCGGGTCGGGAGGGAAGGGTTGAGAGGAGGAGGAGCGGGAGGAGGGAAGGGAAGGTGGTGATGATGGCTAGACAAGGCAGAGGCGGTAGAAAGACCTGCTCTCCGTTGTGCGTCGCAGTAGCTGTCGTAGGTAGTGGCGAAAGTAGGGCGACAGTCGGCGCAAATAGCAGATCGGACAGCAGCGAGAGAGTGGTGTCCGCGAGAGTCGTGTCCGCGAGTGCGGATGCACGTGGTGGTGACGACGACCGGAGGAGAGGTCGTCGAACGCTCGTTTCTGCGGAGGATGCGAGAAACTGCGTGGGGTCGGCGGAGGGATGGCGGTATCGAGGACGATACGCACAGCAAGTACACGATGGTGTGTATTGGTGATGGAGAGAGGGCGGAAGCGATCGAGAAAATCTTTCTAGGGCCGAAAAGGCGACAAGGGGCCGCACTCTGCTGCTCGGAAAAGTCTTGGCGGGCACAGCACAGTCTGCCACACTGCCACTGCGAACTTCTAATCTCGTTCGCTGCCGGGGCCGGTATGAGCCTATGAGCTCAGGACGAGGGAAAGTTGGAGGCAGCTCCCGAGTCCCGACCACGGTACCTATGCTACATCATCCTATACCTCCTACAGTACCAATGCTAGGTTCGGTACCTCCTATGTATGTATGTAATCCTCCCACTCCCATCCTCATCCTCCTCATCCTGCATGTGTATGCCAAGCCACAGGAGCTGTCAGTCTCCCCTTACCTGTTGACTGCCCGTTTCCTTACCTCGTACTGTGACGGGACTACCTCCTACACGCACCAGGGCTTGTCGCACAGTCTACTATAGGGACCTGCCCACCTGCCAGGCTCTAGAGTCTGGAGTCTACGCGTTCGCTTGTGGGTCGACAACAATCGCAACGACGGGACTTCTACATACACCTCCCCTCCCGTCCCGCCCGCCTCTTGTTTGTTTGGTCTTTCCACCCCCACCTCCATCTCCGCCGCCTCCGCCTCCGCCTCCGACTCCGCCTCCGCCGCTTCCGCCTCCTCCGCTTCCCAACAACACGAATGCCTCGCGCCATGGATCTGCTGGTGAGGTTGATGGCGGAAGGCCGACTGACTTCACCTGCTGCCTCTCACGCCGCCGCCATCCGCTCGTTCCTGACGAGCTCTCCAAGGTTTGTGACGCATGATGAGAGATGATGAGATAGTGCAGCTTCATGCATGCCAAATGCATGCCGCCGTGGAGCTATTGGCCGGCAACGAGCATCTACGCCACGCCACTATCCGCCACATGTCCTCAGCGCTGAGCGGAGTCGCAGGCAGCAGATGCCAGATGCCAGATGGGATGCCAGCCGACAACAGCGTAGGAGGTAGGAGGTGCGCGCAAACGACTTTCTGACCATACAGCCCGCTGCAGTTGGTCACTGGACTGGCAGTCCAAACGGCTACAGTGCGACAGTGGACTGCTACCTCACGATCCTTGCTTGGCTCTCGGCAGGCTCTTCCTTTTTGGACCAAATCGAACGCCCAGAGAGGAAGCCGTACGCTGCCGAGCCTTCCGGCCTCTTGTCCTCCTCCTCCTCCTCCTCTTGTTGTTGACGGCACGACAATTTCAAGCCGTCCAAGTGTCCTGTCGCATGCATGTACGCACACCTGACCAACACCAGATCCTGAACACTATCGCCGCCATGCAAAATCTGCCGTCCGGGATGTGCCCGCCATGTGGCTTCAGCCATCAGATCGACGACAAAAGCTTCCACGAGCCGCGCTAGAATGAGCTTGTTTCTGCCAAAGTTCTCACGTGCAGCTGACATCAATAGTCAAAGGAAGAGTGCACAGGATGGCCGGTCCCTTGTGCTCCGATCATGCTGAACGACAAGCACGCTGGTACAACCAGAGCTGCAATTAGGTGAGGAAGAAAAGCGCTCATTGCGAGCTGCATGGCTCAGCGTCTGATCGTCTGATCGCCGTGCAGCACATACTGTCCAAGGCAACGACATATACCAATTCGAATCCGCATGTTGACGCCCAATCCTCGATACTAACTGCTACTTAGTATCACCACATTGTGCTATCCGTGTTGATTACACACACCTGCAAGCGGTAATGCCTCTCCCTTCGGACGGGTTCGATTTCTGGCCATGCAAGCTTGGGTAAAGAACGTGCCATTATCTCGAGCATTGGGGGTCATATCATGGAACGGTGACTCAAAGTTAAAACTACCTCCGTCACCCGTGCCTGGCCAAGGGCACGTGCAGCTGGACACGAACGACACAGTCCTCCGCTCAGTACGATAGTCGATAGACCTCGCCGCGGCCTCCCTATATGCCTAAGGCGGGTGCTACGCTGTTATCTTAGCGTGAAACAGGTATGGGTCCCTTGTTGGTAACAAACAGCCGTCCCGTACCAACATAGTTCTCTCAAGTCTTCATTCTGAACTGGTTGAGACTCTAGTCTCCGGCATTGCGCCCCCTCTGGACAGGACGAGGAGAGCGCGTATTGGCGATGCGTCTCTCACGATGTCTCATCAACCTCTCATGTGCATCGCTGACAACTCTTGTAGTAATTGCCGATTACAATTTCGGAATCCACCTTTGCTGATGCCTGCCACCCGCAGCATTTCTCGCAGCTTCTCTGCAACATCTATCTGCAGCATCACTACTAGCGATGTTTCTTCTTTAGCCCTTGGCCGCCGTAAAAGAGCCACAGTTCTGGCTAATTCCCAGAAGCATGGGAATTAATAGTTCTCCAGACTCAGTCTCACCATGCTCACCCGCTACGGCTGGTGTACTGACGGCTTCGACACAGAGTCTTCCCCGTAGTTGGCTCCAGACCGAGTCCAGGGTCATGTCCACCAGCGTTTCCCATACAGAAGGATCGCAGGGGCTTTAGTGCCCGCTGGAATCTAGCAATCCAACTCCGAGGTGCGAAGATACTGTACAACCCACTTCATCAGGCCCGGAGCGTGGACGGAGACCGCATACCGCCTACAGTAGCGTCGGGCGCTGCTTGGAAGGATCGTTGAACAGGGAAGGATACTGCCATCGGTGCTCGTGCTCATCAGACTTCCGTTTTAATGACTAGGTGGCCGCTTCTAGTGAACACATTTTTGCCCAGCCCAAGTCAGAGATGGATGACGCCTTCGGTAGCATCTTCAGACCGTTTGTGCAAAGCTATGGGACTCAGACTGAATCCCCTTTTTGGCCCTGGAAAGCATCACGTGAGCGATGTCTCAAGAGTCAAAAAGATCGCTTCCTATGCACTAGTACTTACGCAGGGTCTGGAGTCAAATATATTGCTGTTAGCCTGCTTCTAAGCTCACAGGCTTGCTTACAGACTGACCTCCGCTCTCGAAAGCTGTTTTCTGTACAGCGAAACTACTGTCATCAGTTGGGGTGTGAGCTGAGCTTCGCAGTGTGCCGCATTGCTCATGTGGACTTGGACCTTCGCTTAGCACAAGCTACATTGGTTGAAAACTTCCCATCGCCGCCCCAGGCTGGATGAAAACGATTTTCGTGTTTTCCTCTCCATGGTCAGGAAACTAATGTCTGGGCTTTTGACTAGTTCTCGGGGATCAGGTTCCCCCCCCGCCCCCTGGTTGTAGCGGAAGCAATAGTCTTTTCGCGCAAGACTCCATCCCATCCTCGTCCTCTCCTCTTTCAGGGTGGTCACCCAACCCCACTTGACATGATTGCACATGAAAGCCCCTCTCTCCTCACTACTAAATACATACAGTCCTACTTGTTTGTCTCGTGGGCCCTCCCATCGGACGAATAGCTTGGTCTCGGAGCGAGCCCCGCATCGCTAGAACCCAGCTTGTACCCTAGCCTAGGTACACCCGCCTCCTATTATTATTCACTGTTTGTTAGTTCAGATCTGATTAGCGCGCGACAAGTGCGACACCAACACCAACAACTACGCTTCCCTTCCCTTCCTTTGTACCACGCACAACGGACTCCGGATCTTACTAACCTCCATTCTATATCATTACTACTAGTCTGTCAAAAGTATTATACAAGATAGCAACTTACGCTAGAAACTATATATATATCGTGCTTACTTACTTACTTCCTTCTAGTTAGTTACCCGCCCGCTACTACATTACATTATTTATATACATATGTACCTAGTCCTCGTGCCGCCGCCGCTGCCGCTTATTTCTTTTCGGCCCGGACAGTATCCTCCCCCCTCCTCCCCCTTTTTTGGTTCTTGTCTAGTCTCTTATAGCTTAACTTAGAATTCTTCTTCTTCTTCTTCTTCTTCTTTTCTTTTTTTAGGGGAAGGTCCGGCGGGCTTCGTAATTGAAAGAAGAGTTCGAGATAGAAAGAAGAGTTCGAGAAAGAAGAGTTCGAGATTTGAAAAGGTTTCTTTCGAGATAGCGGTTTAGATTGCGGTTCAGATTGTTGATTTTTAGTTCTAGTTCTCTCTCTCTCTCTACGAGATCCCGACCGAGACGCCCCC
>JH792581.1:21764-59046 GCA_000291705.1 Sphaerulina populicola P02.02b | reverse complement strand
CCCCCCTCCTAGGACTCCGAGGCACTTTTCTATTTAATTGATTTGATTGAATTGAACTGAATTGACTAAATTGAACTGAATTGACTGAATTGACTAAATTGAACTGAATTGAACTACCTAACTAACTAACTAACTATAGAGTAGGAGAGATAGGGTTTTGGAGTATAGAGGTATATCGTATATATAGAATTATAGAATTGTATCGTAGGTAGGTAAAAGTAAGGAGTTGAAATCTAGAAGAGATAGGAGGAAGAGGAAGACAAGCTACAGAAGAGTTCAATTTTAATTTCGATGTTCTCTACCAACGAAAAAAAAAAACGATTTTTCTCAAAAAACGAAGAAAAATAATAATAATAATGTGCGGGCTGTCTGGATAATCCGGATTACACACATTTTATACACAGCAGAGCATAGCATAGCATAGCATAGCATAGCATAGCATAGCATAGCAGGGCAGAGCACAGCGGAAGAATAAATAAATAACAGGGCTGGCTTTCTCTCTCGCTTTCGCTTTCGCTCTCTCTGTCTCTGTCTCTCACGCGCGCGCTCTCTCTCTCTCTCTCTCTCTCTCTCTCTCTCTCTTTATCGATGCTGAGTTCTCTAGGAGGTTGAAAATATGTGTGGACAGAGAAGTAACAAAACAAAAAAAGGCCTGCCTTTGGAGGGTGATGAACTGGTTCTCGAGGGCGCGCGCGCGCGCGCGCATATCGAGGGAGAAAATCGGCTTGTCGCTATCTGGAGTTTACACTTTTTTTTTCTTCATTCATTGTGACCGTGTGTGGGAACGAGTTTCTGATCATCGAGTGTGGACTTGTTCACAAGTGTCGTGTCGTGTCGCGTTCGACATGAGAAGAAGCTGCTGCCTCCCGTAACAGAAATCTTTCGACAGACAAAGCTCCTCCCCGCTCGTCATGTACGCTGTGCGCGCTCTCTCAATAAGACGGAGGCATCTCGCTGTCGGTGACTCGATGGCCATTCGCACCACCGACTTGCATGTATGGCTGCGGTGCGCCCGCAACAGCTTGGTAGCTGTGTTGTCGGGGCGGGGCCTGAGATACTGGCTCCGTGACTTGCCCGTGCTGTGTATATGTGTTCTGATAATCGGGATACTGCGAACCATAGCCCGAGTACTGCGAGTGTTGTCCTGGAAGGCTCGAAGGGGGGTATTGTGCGTACATCGAAGAAGTCTGTCTCTGATACTGCTGAGATTCTGTCGGTTGAGGAAGGCTTGCTATGGGCTGCTGAGGCTGTTGCTCGTTCTGTTGGTAAGAGGGCACTTGAGAGTCTGGGAATGGTCAGCGTCTGTCTCGGGCATAGGCACACGGACGTTGTCAGACTAACATGAGAAGCCTAGGCCATACGGCCCTGTATCGCCGGCACTAGGGCTACTCGTGTTCTGCAGGGAAGGCCGCTGTTGATTGTAGGTTTGGTCTGAGAAGGATGATGCTCGTTCGGGGATATGTCGAGGTTGCGCGCTGGCGCCTGACAGGCTTGCGTAGGAGACACTCGAGCGGAGGGGAGAGCCCATGGACTCACCCATGGTGCGTCCCAGACGCTCGTGCATAGGCATACGGTGATTGGCTTGCGATTGCAATGGGTACGACGTGTTGCTGACCGTGGGAAGACCGCCGGGTGGCCGTCTCGAGCTATCGTACGGTCCCGAGTGCTGTAGCACGTAAGGAGACATGCTGCTCGCCACGGAACCCGGCGATATGTGCTCAGAAGCGGAGTGTGGCGGAGTGAAGCCGAAAGTGTTCAAAGCGGGACTGACGCCAGTTGGGCTGCCATACTGCTGAGTGTACTGTTCATACTCGGGCACGCGCCGCATGGTGTCGAGAGTCAGCGGTCGGATCCCGCCGTTGTCGCCGTACCCGTAGGTCCCCACTGCGGACATGGAGGCTCCCATCGATGGAGGTTGCGCTCCGAAAGGAGAGTGCAGTGCTTGAGTGGTATCGAAGTCTGCTGGGAGCGCTCTTGATCGCAGCATCCGGTCTCGATCGTCATTCGTGAGCCTTTTGAGTTTTGCTCGACTACACCACCCCGCCGCGTTAGTGCACACTGTCGTGTTCTGCGGACAAGTATTGCAGACTTACCGATTCTGGAACCAGACCTGTACTTGCCTGGCACTGAGACCAGGAATCTCCCTCGACAGACGTTCACGGTGGACTGCATCTGGATGCGCCTGGCGCGCGAATTCACTCATCAGAAATCTCGTCTGGTTATGAGTAAGTCTTGAGATGGGTCAGCCCGGATGCTCTATGGGTTACGGTTGCGAATGCATCTACCCACCGAAATCGCTTCATCTTCCGCTTGTGTGCACGCAATTCTGCAGCAGTCATTGGTGGCTTCTCACTATCGTCGTCTTCTTCGTGGTCGTCTCCGCCGTACTCGACCAGGTCATCATCGTCCTCGATCTGATCTCGCGCATTAGACGCGGGAGATCGAGGAGTCAATCGGTCGCCTGGGCTCGCTGGAGCGGATCCGCGGTAAGAGACATGACCGACGTTGGGGAGCCCATGCTGCTGATCTGGTCCAATCGGTCGTTGCTGCGAGAAGTTCTGTGATGGGATCGATCCACTGTCATGAGGGTCTTGCGCTCGCGGCGGCGGCAGCGAAGACGGTGCCTGACCGTAAGCGTAGGAGTGATCGAGCTCCTGCACATTACTGAGCCGTTCGTAGGGCCGTTGCGGCACCTGCTGGTAAGCTTGATCACTAGGCTTCGTTGCTGCGTCCGACATACGCGGAGAAGTTGGCGGCGATAAAGGCACCCGATATCGTTCTTGAAGCATTTGCGAGATCGACCTTGCGCCCTGGAATGTGGTCAGTCAGCACGACATATCAACACCACGTCTCTCCCCCTTTTTTGTGTTCCCACGTACTTGGCTCGTCTATCACGCGCTTGCTTGCCGTCGATCTGATGCTGTCGGCTCGGAGCACAATCTCGCGACAATGATAGCTAGCCACCGGTCATCCACGATAATGACTGGACTGCGACGCCCTTTCGGAAGGTGAAGACCGATCAATGCCAATGGAGAAAGCGCTGCACTGAAAGGGTTCTGCTTCGGTGTTGTTGCACTCGATCCAGTTGTCCAGGATGGGCGGTTAAAGAATGCCGGCCACTTGCACAAGAGATGCCTAGCCAGTAGTGTACAGCCCGTAAGGAAGGGTTCCGCGGATTGGACGGACCGATGTGACTGGGTGTAGGCAGGTGGACTTTTTTTGCGAGGGAGGGAAGGTTAGTAGAGGCCAAGCAAGACTGTGGCTGACAACCAGGCTGCCAGGTACTGTACTTCAACAACAACCACCAGAGCTGGGAGGGACTTGCACCCAGCCGGACCCTGCTGAAAGGCGTTCGAGGCTCGAGGAGGCTGTACAGGGTTCTTGTCTGAACTAATGGTAGTGCGCTCACGACGATTAGGTGTATCTCGAGCAGTGAGCAACGTCTACCGCAGGCCCGCGATCAGTGCCGGTCAGTCGGATGCTGCTGAAGCAGATAGATGATCGATTGATTGCAGTCTGATTAGGCGCGAGGAGTCAGCGGGTATAGTGAGCTTGTGGTACGTTCCTTAATCTTGCCGGCCAGAGACGGTGAGGTGGTGTATGCAAGCATCTCAGTTCTCAAACAACAGCTGCTGGGGGGGTTATGGCAGGCGAGGTCGGTTCTTTTAGTGTTGGCGGGATGCACCGAGGGAGCGGTTCAGCAACGGACGGGGATCGTCGACCACAAACGAAGAAACGTCCGTCTTGCTGCCGAGCGACCCTGGAGGCCCTGGGGGGCTGTCGTAGTCGCCATCGCATCCATCCACATCGTGAGCAGTGTACATAAGAGACTACAGTAGTAGGAGACCACGATGGAGCAGGCGGGTCTAACCCCTCCGACAAGGCTAGGACCGTCCCCTCCTAGCTTGGACGGTTGATGGGGCCTGGGGCCTGCCTGGGTGCGGTGCGGATCCACTCCACTGCCTCGTACCCTGTCACATCGCACGCTCACCTGAGGCAGCTCGTAGGATTGGCTGCGAGATGGCCGTTGCAGGCGTGCAGCCCGGTTGTGCTAGTAGGGATGGGACGACCTGTGGGCGTGGCATGGGCTGGCGCTGCGGGCTCTGCGGGGACTACTGCCTCTTCTCTGTGCACCAGTGGCAGCGGCATCGATCCTGCAGAGGCGCTGGCTGCTGGCTGCTGGCTGCTGCGTTGGTGAGAGTGAGGGAGAGGAAGAGGGGAGAGGGGAGAGGAAGAGGAAGAGGGGGGAGGGAGAGGGGGAGGGATACGAGGCCGTCCGCCGTCCGCCGTCCGACAATGGACTCGATATCTGCCTGACCACACACACACACACACACACACACCTTGCCGCCGTGACGGGAGCCCACCCTCTGCAAGCAATGGCAGTAAACGAGCTGGAGTGCTGTCATCAATGTGGCCCGCTATGCCTTTTCCGGCCCGCAGTGGGCAATGGAACATGGCAACAGAGGAGGCCCGTCCGTGGGTATGATCACATGGAGTATGTGTCTGTGTGTCTGTGTGTGTCTGTGTGTGTGTAGGTATATGTGTGTGTGCAGGTGCCTGGAAGCTGGAGGTTAGGTGAGTCGAGACTGTCGAGGACGCCAACGAGGCGAGGCGAAAAAAAAAGTGTCGTCAGTTCTCTTTGGCGGGTAGATCAGTATGGATAGTGCCGCATATCATACCCCCGTCGCGGGCGTTCGCACGGCTGTTCGTCTGTCCACTCAAGTCGTCGTGATCCATGTTTCGGAGGGTTTTTGTTTCTCAGATCTTCCAGCTCCAGATCGGGGACTCAGCAGGACGAGCCGTGCCGCTCTCATATCGCTGATGGATAGGTATGTACACATAGGTATATTTGGGCGTGCGCACCGGGCTGCTGCTACAATCAGGTACATACACTGTACCCAAGCCGGGGGGCGGGCGACAACTCTGGCAGCGGCGGCGGCGGCAGAGGCTCAGGCGTCAATCAACGGTCAGGAGGAGAGCCAAGGCCGGCGAGCTGCAGTTACTACATTCGGGCAGCAAACGTGAAGTCGTGGACGTACGGCTATGGATGGAGAGGCGCGTTTCTGCTCCTTCATGTATGTACCTGTTCAGGTACATGTGCCTCTGTTGGAGTGAATCATCGGATTCGGGGCGTGAGATGGATGACAATGTCCAACAACCACGCCCAGGAACTAAAATAGCACTATAGCACTAGGTAGGTTGTATTCTAAGGTCTAGGTACGTATGTAGGTATGTACAATGTACATACAGATGATACAGTATCATGTCAGTATGTAGGTCCCAGCACTCCCAAGGGGGAAGAAAAGTCAACGAGGCCTCCTGGTAGTAGGTATGCCGGGCCGGAGAGCAGCAGCAGGCCAGCAGCAGCAAGCATCGGCGCGGCGGGCACATGGATGGCACGCGCGCGCGCGCAGCGAAGCGCTCTTCACACCGAAGGCCGGCTGCGTGTTGGTGACACAGTCGAACCTAGTGGACAAGACGTCAAACCTCGACTGTTTGACAACTGCTCGCTTGTGAGGCAGCCGAGAGCACCTTTTGTTCCCGTGGGAGTCAACGCCTCCTCGATTGGTTCCCAAGCATCGCAATCGTGTGCGCCCAATGCAGCGGACTTTTCATGATCCCAACTGCAATCTCGTGTGGGCATGCCGCCCATACGGAGATTGGGTGTGGGGGGTGTAGGAGTGGTGTATGTACGCAGGCATGAAAGGGACCACCGTCCAGCGTAGGTGAGTTTGATGTGCTCAGGGAAGTCGTCTCGCTCTCTGCAGAAAGCGTCTATCTGGTCTGGTCGGGTGTGGGCGACGACGACAACGACAACAATAAGAACAACAACCACAACAACCACAGCAACGTGATCTTACATGTACCTAGTGCGAGACGAGAGGAACATGGCGTCAACAGGGACAGAGTTTCCGTGGACCGTCCTCCGTGGTGAACACACACTCCCTCCCGCCGTAGGAGGTACCTCCTATGTAGGTACATGTACTGTGCTGTAAGAGGTACCTCGATTGCGCACAACCACAGACTTCCCGCGTCCACGAGAAGAACCTTGTTGCGACGTCCTAGACTCCTCGTCCGACGAAAAAAAAAAAGAAAGCTTGTTAGGCGTCGTCCGGGCGAACAGCTAGTTCGACTGTACAACAACAATACAGCATTCTACTAGGATTCCACGGGGATATCGCCGCCGGAGCGGCAAGATAGCGCATTATGGTCACGACCGGACAGAACAGACGTCAGTCACGACAGGCGTTACATCAAGCCTAGGTAAGGTACAGTACCTAGGTAGGGAACCTGAAGACCGAAAGTGTGCTATGTATGTATGCTAGAACTAGAACGATTCGATGCATGCACACCTCATGGCTTTTGTGCGCTCTCGGCCAATGCCTTCTTCTTCTTCTTCTTCTTCTTCTTCTTTCTCACGCGTGCCCGTGCTTCGTTCCACCGGCAACGGGGACATGTATGTACCTTACCTTTATACCTACCTACCTACCTACATAATCACATCTCACCAGAGTTCTACTCTCAGGTGCGTACGTCCAATTCCTCCACAAGCGAGCTCGAACATCTCCCCCTACACAAAAAAAAACCACTAACAACAACTCTAGTACTTCTAGGAGCCTAGGAGGTATGTACTAACTCTGCCGCCGTGCCGTCCGTCCACGAGCGGGCCGTCCAACAACCGGCGCAGCGCTTATCATGTACGACTAAAATAGTACTGTAGGTAGGTGTAGTAAGCCTGCCTGCCTGCCTGCCTGCCTGCCTGCCTGCCTGCCTGCCTGCCTGCTAGTGCCTAGGAGGTAGTAAGGTACATACTGTACCTGCTCTAGCCTACGATCGGGATTTCGGGACTCGAAGTTTTTTTTCTTTTTTCCTTTTTTGCTAAAATTATTTCTTAAAACAAAAAAGATAAAAAAAAAAGCATAAATACCTTACCTTATCTATATCTATATCTATATCTATTAGAGAAAGACCTACAACAAGAGATCAGACCGGTAGAGAGATAGGGACGGAGACGGGGGTTTGTCTCTTTTTCTTTTTCCTCTCCTCCCCCGGCGGCTAGCCGGCCGGCCGGCCCTCCGTCGTTAGTTATATACATGTATATATATACGTAGGGAGGGTAAGATCAGTTTGAATTGCTTGATCCTAGAGGGGCGATTGCGAGTATAGTCTAGTCTCGTAGGCAATACGGACGTAAAGAAATATAAATACGTAATATAATACTTTTTAGCGATCGACCCTATTGGTTGTAATAATATATATGCCTAGATCAAGTATATATATAAGGTAGGTAGGTACTATAGGGTAGTACCTAGGTATATAGGATATAGTATAATATTGTAGTAATAATCGGGAAGTAATAGGTTCCGTTTGGACGTATATATATATATATATATACTAAGATCTATACAGTTATGTACATACCTTACAGTAGGTAGGAGGTATATATATATTATTATTACAAGAATAGCGAGATAGGAAAGATTACCTACCTACGGTGCCTTGTTCTTCTATATTCTTCTTTCTAGAGATATATAGATAGACGACGATACATAATTACTACTAAGCGATAATAACCAATATTCGCGAGATATACTATCTAGTACCTAGACATATAGTACAGTATATAGTACCTATAGTCGGTACAAGCGAAGTGTATAGCGCGCTCGTATCCCTATACCCCTATATAGATATTAATAGTATTAACTAGAACTTTCTAGTAATAATAAGTTATAATAAGTTATAATAACTAGAATCTTCTCTAGATAGGGGTAATTAGCTAATATAATGACTGAAATCCCGCGTATATCCATCGTATTATACACTAGCTTATTATCAGATCTTAACCTAATCGAGAATATCTAGGGTATTATTAAGCTGTACCTAGCGCGACGATATCTACGGCTAGGAACGGAAGCGGGATATACAATATACGTAGAATTATCTGGTACCAGGTTACGTCGCTAACGTAATGCGCAGTATACGCCGGAGGCTCCAAATAGTTATTGATTTCAATAGATATCCAATCGATTACTAGTTGATATTGATTAGGTTAGCTTAATACAACTTTAAGGTTACCCCTATATACACTTCGCTTGTACCGACTGTAGGTTATTGCCTATACCCCTATACCTACCTACCTACCTTTTCAAAAAGAAAGGATCAAGCTTATTAGTACGGAACGACCTCTAAGCCTTCCGAAGCGAAGCGAAGGTTAGGCGTAGGGGGGAGTAACGGCCAATCAATCAGCAAAAAGTGTATATATATAGCTATAGAGGGCTGGAAATTCTATAGAGCATACGCGCTGATTGGCGCGATCCTTTATAGTAGGGCGCGCTAAATCCACTAAGCCGAATACGTCACTACCTTAAAAAAAAAGGCCCGCCGTAGAAAGAACCGTACCTACCTACCTACCTACCTATCTGTCCCTACGGGCTACCTCGCCTGAAATTTAGAAGAGAAGAACAATAAGAAGAGAAGGACAAGGAGGAGGAGGAGATAGAGATAGAGATAGAGATAGAGATAGAGATAGAGCCTCGTAGGAAGAAGAAGACGCGCGCGCGCGCGCGCGCGCGCGCGCGTACGTAGGTACGAAAATTGGTCGATACCGTGCTACTACCGGGCAGGCCCGTAGGACATATTAGGTATATACCTACCTACCTAGGTACCTAAGCGAAGCGGATTACGAGTACGAATACAATCGATTAATATAGTACCTTACCTTACCTACCAATTCAATCAAGCAATAGATATATACAGATATATAGCATAATATATCAACATACCTAAACAAGGTAGGCAGTTTTTGACATTTCAACTAAATCAGCTTGCTTACCTTAGGTAGGTAGGTACAGAGAGAGAGAAGAGAGAGAAGAGAGAGAGAGAGAGAGAGAGAGAGAGAGAAGAGATAAGAGAGAGATACGAGATACGAAATCGTCATACTTTTCGGTCCCGACGTTGGTCGACTTCCATGTCATTTGTGGATCATATATAAAGCTGGGCGCCGATATTCGAAAACCTCCACGTTTGCATTTTGAAGTCTGCCTTGTACGCTCGACCGCCACATGGCTGTGCAGTTCCCAGCCTGATTCTTCAACTATCGAGGGTTAAATAAAACTTCACTGGACCTTCGCGCAGCCACGATGCAATCTCGCCAACATGATCGGGCGTGGCTGAGGGTCGTCTTGTCCGATTTGTGAAGTCGCATTGCGGGCCCTGTGTTATCGATTCATTACCCGCAATTGAGAATACATATTGACGGAAGCTAAAGACGCCCAAACTCGCGGTACAGATGAGGCGTCCCCACATGAAGAGTTTGGTACACCGCGAACGGCCCGCGCTGCAAGAGGCACGTTTTTTTTCTCTGAAAGACCCACGCGACAGAAGGAAGATCCAGATAAAGATGTGGTGCTGCTGCTGATCATCAAATCGTCACTGCATCCTCCATAACTTTGTCCTCCACCTTAACCGGGAATTGCTCAGACTCGACTGCGGTCGTGTCTTCATTCACAGCTGTACTTGTGGGACCTGCTGTTGCATCTTCACCGTTCTGCTCGGCCGTATCAGCCTCGGCGGAAATGCCCGGTGAGCTGAGAATGCCTTCCAAATCTCTGGTGCTATCGACCTTATCGAGTAATGCCAGATCGGCAGCGCGAGCAATGCGAAGAGCTCTCCACTTCGCGTTCGTCATCGCCGTATCGATATTGCTTTTCTCCTCGTCTGTCATCGCCATTTCCGCATCGAGTTCATCCATCTTGATCTGATCTACCAGCTGTTGGATCGAGGGTGTCGTATACCGCGCGGGATTCTTCAAAGGCTCGAGGCCACCACTGTCGGCCTCCTCCAGAAAGCCCAGATCCATCATGCCTTGCGGCTTCTCCGCAAGGCGACGGGGTCGCGTGAAATTAGCGACACCTTTCCTGGCCAGCAACTCCTCTTCCGTGGTCACAGGTCCGCGCACGATTGACGGACAGCTCTCAACTTTCCAACGAACCCAGTTCTTGTCACGAGTCAGCACAGTCTCCACCATCCTGCAGTATTGCCTGCCATCTTCCCGGGACTCTAATCCCTCACGAATTACAGCACGTGTTGAGGTCGCCCAGTGCGTGTCCTCTTCACTCAGCGTGAACGAGTACAACAAAGATTTGTTGGTACCAGTCAACGAGCTCAGCCGCTTCTTCGCCCTCTCCGTTAATGACAGCAGGAAGTCGATCAAGATCATCGCCTGAACCAGTATGTGTCGCTGGAAAGCAAGATCACTGAGCTCAAGGTCGAACAGATCGCGACTTGTCAGGTACTTGGGATTGTAATTGTCGAGGAGATTGCTGCTCTCACTGCCAGCTGCCTGACCAAGCTTTCGTTTGGTCCCGCGCTTATCTTCCTCTCCAGCCTTGGTCTGCACGACAGTGGGAGTCTTCTTGAACTTGGTCAGTGTGCAGGCCAAGCCTTTCTTGAATGCCTCGAAGTTCTGCGGCTGAAACAGCTTGGTTGGGTCTGAAAAGTCATGTTGCAATCTCCAAAAGATGGGGTACAGCTCGCTGGCCGAAAGTGGAACTTCTTCCGCAGCCTTCTTGGGCGCTTTGGTAGGTACAGCTTTACTTCCTGGCTTGCCGGTAGGCGCTGGTGGAGGCGTGCTCTCTTTAGATGTGCTGGGAACTGCAGTAGGTTCTGCGTCCGGTTCAATCTGCTCGGTGGCACCACCCTCAACGTCGAATTTCGTCGTATTCTCCACGTGGAATTCACCTCGTAGGTTGACTGAGCTTTTATCGCCCAATGGAAACGTCTGGAAAAGGAAGAAGAACACGCGCCCACAGAATATGGCGTCCTCTGCCCTACTCAGTCGTCTGAGCAGCTCGTTACACGACCTCAGAAAAACAAGATTCTTCTTGTGAAAATCTTTCTGTGCCAGGCGTTCCCGCCGAGAGTCCAGGTAATCAAAGACAACTCGACAGCCAAGCGTGGTCTGGCTGTCCAGTAACTCTTCTAACAGCCAGCAGACAAGCTCAGGTGTGCATTTTCCTTGGTCACCGCACATGAGAACAATGTCGAGGAGATTCCACACGTCCGCGAAAGCAGGGTCATTGATATCCGTAGAATGTATGAACACATAGAATATCTCGCGAATAGCGGCCTCCGCAGCGGCGAATCTATAGTTCTGGTCATAGCGCTCTTCAATACCATCATGGAGAGATGCCACGTCTTTGCTGAAGCTTGAGGTTGATAATGCCGGTTCCACGCTGGTTTCAGGCTTCTCCTGTCTTGCTCGATCCAGCAGTACCTTGAGGTTGTTTGTGATGATTGTCACTGGTTCCAGCTCAGCTGCTGAAGACACCGCCATCGTCTCAGAGGCTGACTGCGCTGCGATGCGCTTCCTTGATCACAGTACTTCAAGTCCGCATTCCTGTGTGTGGCAATAGACTGTGACGGCGGCGACTGTAGAGGACTTCCAGACAACTGCGCTTCCCTATCGCGGTGAACTACACTGTCGGCAATGTGATGATGTCGGTGACGATGAGGATGATGATGATGATGATGGAGTCTTCAGTGCGTGTCCAAGCTGATGTGGTCTGGTCGTTTCGGCTGAGGGAGGTGCTCCAACAGTGCTTGATTAAGGTTTAGGCTTGACTGCTTCGGGACAAGCGCGTCAAGGTCGCGTCTTGCAGTCGCGTCATTTGCATACTTGAGGCAGTTCACACACGAAGAACATCAACATCTCCATCACCACGCAGCAGACCTGATCTACTAAACTTCACGATGCCATCAGCAGTGTCTCCAAATCGGCGAGCCGGGTCTGCGCAACCAGATGAACTAGATCGGCTTCTGGAGGACGATCAGGCTATAGAAGACTTCTTCAACGACTTGCCAAGAGAGGTACAGAGCAGCAGAACGGCACAGAACGAGCAAGGCAGAGATGAAGATCAAGAAGTCCAGATCAAGAAGAAACGCGTCCCTATCCCCAAGTTGGACGAGAATCGGTAAGTACAGAGGGACGGCGGCTGTTCTGACGAGTATCTACTGACTGATTGCACTCCACCAGACTACTGTCCCAAGCTGGAATCCCGAAGCTACGCAAGATTACGAAGTCGCGACTGAAATTCCGTGGCAAGGGTCATGAATACACCGATATATCGAACTTGTTAAACACGTACCAGCTCTGGCTCGACGATCTATACCCACGAGCCAAGTTCAGAGATGCGGTGACCATGGTCGAGAAAGTCGGTCACAGCAAGCGCATGCAGGTGACACGGAGGGCATGGCTGGACGAAACCAAGCCCAATCGCAGAGATCTCACGCCACCACCTGACCTTGGGATTGACAAAGAGGACGCCAAGTCCGGTAATACGGGAGATTCGGCGCCCGATGCCAATGTCTCGCAAACTGATCTGGATGCCACAGCCCCAGCAGACGATGAACTCGATGCTCTCATGGCACAAGGTGGGGACGGGAATGCACCAACGAACTCGAGCACGGCGCACAGAAGGACGGAACCTTCGGAAGGTAATGATGGGCCAGATGAGGATGAACTCGATGCATTAATGGCGAATTCCCAAGTGATTGAGCCTCGTAAGCGGAAACCGCTACTACCATTCGAGGAGGAGTCGGACGACGACGATGAACTGGACGCTTTGATGGCAGCGCAGACCTCGAAGCAGCCGGACCCGGTCGCTGCATCGCGACAAGGAGAAGACGATTTCGCAGATGATGAGGAAGCGATGAGGGAAATGTGGTAGTGGCTGCATCCAGGATCGCGCTTCCACGAGCTTGTGCGTGACAACACCATTGTCACCGCACGCATGTAGTAGATACTGTACCTCCAGCATGTCTTGTACTACCGGCGATCGATTTTGGGCTTGCGCAAGATTGATCTGGAAGCATCCAGATGGGGGAATTTCTTCGATCGTCATTTGGCTCCTTGTGTTGCGAAGTTCCACCGGGCTCAACATCAAACACGTTGGTGGCGCTAGGGCTGTGGTACGGCATCATTAGGGCATTGACAGCCGGGTGCCGGAGGTGCGCACAAGGACATAGGAGGTATTGCACAGCGTCTCTTTGGGGACGTTGGAAATGATGTCGCCGCCACGTGTCGGCTACGGTATTGCTGCCCAATGATGCGCATGACGATGGCAGTCTGCTCCTATCGGAATGCCGCGAGCAACTCATATATGACGGCGGACCGTTGTCTGGGTACCGACTCGGCGGAAACGCTCCGATGTGCACCATCCACAGTCCACTCCAGGCACAGTATGTCCATACCCATACCGCCACCCATGGGCCATGCCCATGCTCCTGCGCGGATGGCGACTGCGCATGTCATGCTGAAACGCCAGATCTTCGGACGTGGCATCTGTTCAGGAAGTTGCACTGCTGCTATGGAGCCTGGCGAGCTGCAAGAATTCCCGACGACGCTTCTTGCTTGTGCCACAGTCGCCGCTCAGGCTCGTTCGTGCGCGCGAGTGCGTGTGCGTGTGCGGCGGACCCGCTGCCCTGTTTGACATGGAGCTATGTACCAGGTCGGCTACGCACTCGGGATGTGGGAGCGCAGTCGTATCCGGGCAGCCAGCGCAAACCCATGGTACATGTCAACGGCCAATGTCCCGCCAAGACAACCCAGAGCAGAGTGATGGTGGTTGTTGTGGTTGTACAAGATCATGAATCATGAATCATGATAGCAGCACGCCTGAGTGACTGGGAAGCTTCCGCGTTCCGTGCTCGGCCACTTCATCCGTCTGCACCACCATTCTCCCTGTCAGGCCATCAGCACGCACTGTTTCTCCCCCAACGCATACATTCGCACCGCTTACCTACCTATACCTACCTCTATACAACAAAAATCATTATAGCCTTTCTATATAAGCGAGTACTATCGAGTTACCTATACTATCGCTAGAGAGAGAGAGAGAGAGTATTAGTCTATAACAATAGAGATAGCAAACATTACCTACCTTCGACAACTACAATTACCTTACCTTACGTTACCTTTCTTTGTAATATATAAGTACTGTACTCGTTGATACCGAAGCAAGCCTTATAAAGTCTTACTTACTCTATAGTCTATACGAGCGAGCGATCGAGCGAGTACCGCTGTCTGTATCTAGAGATAACTAAAGAAAAGTCGCCCCGGGAAGTGTAATTCACTTTTGACTCTGCCTACATGGAAGGACAAGAACATTGCAAGACATTTTAAATTCCGTCTTTTTCTTTTTTCCTGTGTCAAGGTAAGGTAGGTACCTAGGTAATGACTATCAGTCAGTCAGTCTGTCAGTCAGTCAGTCAGTCAGTCTGTCAGTCAGTCAGTCAGTCAGTCTGTCTGTCTATCTGCTGGATCTTTCTCTCTCGCCGAACATATATAAGGTATATATATATACTAGTAGCCAAAAGAAAAAGGCGATACGGCGTCTTTCGATCCTTAAGCTCCTAGCCTTTTGTCATTCGGGTACATGTAGGTTCTCGACGTAAAGCCGTACCTACAGTAGTCAATAGCTCGGTCGTCGACGTCGTAGATTTATTACAGAAACAGGGTAATCACCTTCGAGCTCGTGTTCTCGGGCAACTTCCATCTCTCGCAACTGTCCCTCTTTTCCATTTCTTGTGTCGTAAAAGGTCAAGTGAGACGTGCTGCAGTCTCCCGCCTGAATGAGTCTGGATGGTCGCGCGTACTACCTTGGTGACTTGCGGGGAAACGAGGCGGATCTACACATCTTGAGTACCTCATTCTCTACTATGAGTGCGGACTTACTGATGCCCCGTCCACATGATGCATAAAAGTTATGATACAGGCCTCTGCCAACTTCGCGCTCAATCCCACCTCCTCGATGTTTGCGTCTATTTCCACAGCTTGGCCAAACTCGTCTCCTTGTCGTCGTGCTTGTTGAGCACTTTCGCCGTTGCAAGATCAAAATCCTCCTGCGTCACGTGCACTCGTCGCTCTCGGAGCGCGTACATTCCTGCTTCTGTGCACACACCCTTCAGCTCCGCCCCCGAGCACCCGTTCATCTTCTCTGCAATCTTCATCAGATTAATGCCTCTCGTCAAGTTCATGCTGCGCGAGTGGATGCGCAAAATGTCTGCTCTGGCTTCGGCGGTTGGTGGTGGAAATTCGATTTTTCGATCGATACGACCCGGTCGGAGGAGAGCAGGATCGAGAATGTCGAGACGATTTGTGGCCATGATAACCTTGATGTTCTTCGTCGGCTCGAAGCCGTCCAGTTGATTGAGCAATTCCAGCATCGTCCGCTGGACTTCGGAGTCACCACCAGACGAGCCTTCCACACGTGATGATCCGATGGAATCAATCTCGTCCATGAAGATGATTGAGGGAGCATGTTCTCGAGCCATGACGAACAGCTCTCGCACCATGCGGGAACCCTCGCCAATATACTTTTGTACCAACTCCGAACCTGACACGCGAATAAATTTGCAGTCGGTGTGATGTGCCACTGCTCTTGCGAGCAACGTCTTTCCTGTCCCTGGAGGCCCATATAGTAGCACTCCCTTGGGCTGTGCGATACCCAGTGATTCGAACAGTTCGGGATGTCTCAAGCCCAGCTCAATCACCTCCTTGATCTGCTTGATCTGCTCGTCCAGACCACCAATCATGTCGTAGGTACTGTCGGGCACCTTCTCCACCATCATCAGCGACACTAGCGGATCCACTGAGGATGGGAGGAGTGATGAGAGTTTGTAGGAATCGGAGAGCAGGGTGACGCGCTTGCCGGCGGTGAGTTTGGAGATGTCGATGGAATCCGCCACGTCGACCACTTGCGCTGCGTCAGTATGGCAATAGCATGCATTTCTTTGCGATGTTGATCTCACCATATTTGCCTTCTGGATGCACCTTGACCAAGACCTTCTTCGTGCCCATGACCTTGACCACCTCACCGACATAGCTGCCCGGCTGTTGCAGCAAGCCCAGTTCTTCGCGCAGCAGTCGGACTCTACTGTTGTATTCGTTGCGCTGGGCTTCGAGACGTCGCAATACTGCCTGGCCCTGGATGATCTCCAGCTTCATGCTCTCGATCTTGTTGTGGAAGAACTTGTCGAGCGCCATGGTTGCGCTGGTGGCCTGCGAGGCTCGAGGCTCGGGGTGTGCGGTGGATGTGGATGGGAGGTGTGGTACTGTATGGTTGCCAGATGGGGGTTGATGTGTTTCGATGGCGAGGTCACTGGCGCTCTCTGGTGGTGGTGGTGGACGTGGGTGGGCGTGTCAAGCGTGCATGGGTGTTTTGGGTGTTTGGAGGCGAGAGCTTCCCGAAGGATGTCAAGGCGCGCTGAATAAGGTTCATGCAACGTCAATCCGACGGCCCTATCACGGCTTCAGTCCGACCAACTTTGAAGGCGAACTTAGGAGGTACTGTAGAGAAGGTAGAGGGGGCAGTGAAGTGCGACAACAACGTGCAAGATTGATGATTTCTCTTCCACTTCTCGTTGCTTCTGCGTGACTTTGGGAGCAAGTTTGTGCACTTTGGGAGCAAGTTTGACGCTCTGAGGAGGGTTGATAATAATCCTGGACAGACGGGATGACACGCTAGATGCTGAGGGTGTCGGAGATACATAGAAAGTCATCTGAGGAGCTCCCTCTCTCTCTAGGAGGTATCTCTCTCTCTAGGAGGTATCTCTCTCCACAGGAGCTGTCGAGCACTGACTTCATCTTACCTCCTAGCTGTTACAGGTAGGCTAGGAGGTAGGCTAAGGTACCTACTCGTAGCTGTGTTCTGTATGATACCTTATGCATCCATCTTCACGCTTCACCTACCTCCTACGTACCTCCTATAGGTCTGGTCTTGTACTTGTATCCGCCCAGGTCCTCTTCTGATAGCTGATATCTACGAGCCTGTTCGGTTCTCACCTACCTACCTACCTACATTAGCGGCGGGGGGGGGTTCATATGACAGTGTATATATAGTGTTGACACGTAGCTTTACAGTTATGGTTATGATCCGTGATACCGCAAATCATAAGAAGTATCATGTGACAACTCAACCGTGAAATCGGATTAATATGTGTTTTCGATAGAACGTGTTTTTCTATACATATGTACTACGAGACACATGTGTATTCTGAATGAACGGTTCGTAGGGACTTCTGCATACTCAAACTATATGTATTAACATATTCACGCAGCTCAATGTTAGTACCCGCGTTCTCAATAGCCGCATATGTCTATGTTATGTTATGTATATTATACATTACGTGGCCGAACTCATTACGTATAAGACTCGTCACGCGCTAAGTAACGCACCGCGTACAAATACAACACGTATGAACGTTACTAACCGTATAAAAGCTGTGTTTTGCGACTAACATACACAAAACGCAAATCACGCAACTCATCGCATATATATTGTAACTATACGCGCTTTATATTAGATACCCGGGAGTATAGTAATCATTATGTAGCGGAGCCAATGCATTGATAGTATATACACGTTAGGTATATATAGCGCTAGCTCGATTCTTAGCCCTACTATAACCCCGAAGTCTACCGCGACCAGCTGCACTCGAGTCTACCGCAGATACTATTGTACGTATACCTAGACTTGTATGTTCGGTTGGCCCGATCGTTGCCTAGTAGACGGGTCGCCGTAGGCAACCTATTGAAGAAAGAAGGAGTAAGCGGATATAGGAGGTAGCGACAAGAGCAGGATACTAGAGATGTCCTATATAGGTACATACCTGTAGGCAAGTTAGAATATAGACTAGAGGATTACATATACATATGTACATAAACAATGTATATTGCCCGGGGATGCGTATACCTTAGTGTTACGATAAGTGCATTCGATCCGACTTGATGGTTTTATGTTGCCTATACAGTATCAGCTCGTACTAATACAAACATATAGAGACGGGCGTACTACTTAGTCTACAACAAGAACGACGAGTTCTAGTCGACATAAAGCAATATCTAGCTAGGCGCGGCTACCTTAGTCTTTGCTCGGATCGAGAACTCGGTGCGACGTACGGCGATAGGTACTATCTACTGCTTCTTTCCCCTTAGAGCTAGTAGGCCGATTAGCTTTATATTGGTATAGTCCCCTACCTTGAACATACGGAGGCCAGTAACGTAGTCGATACTAACACCGACGCTTAGACGAATTGAGAGAAAGCAATATGTCTTGTTGGTACCTATATCAAGAGTAAGGATCTGCTCGATACGCGCTGGTACCGAAGACACGTTGTCTAGTTCATTGAAGAACATAAAATCCCTACGATAAATCGTCGCGCGGCGCTCGTCGGAACTGTAAAGTGCAATCAGTATACGGCACACCAATCGCATCCAAACCTCGTAACTTACGTGTCGTCGAATGAGACGTTCTTCTACTACTGGAACTGTACGTTAGTAAACACAGTAATGTTCGGACGGCCGTATTCTCTTAAGAACACGGATAACAGGTTAGCGAGCAGAGACAAGTCAGCCTCTCTGCTATATGCAGGCAGCTTCAGCTTCGTGCGAGCGAACTTGACACCTAGTTTGGAACGGGCCTTAACGTTCTAGTAGCGATCATCTCCTACAAGAGCAGCAGTGTACTCTTCGACCTTATTGTCGTCGCCTTCTCTATTACCTAGTACCGTACGTTGGATAATTGAACGTTCGGACAGTAGTAATAAGATATCAAAAAGGCTAGGACACTTCTCGTTCATACGCTAGAGCTGGTTGATTAGGGGTCCCTTAGTCTCTAACATACTACCTATCAAAAGGAACCGTATTGTTATCTCAAAATTGATGCGTTGGAGCAGATCGCGCTCTAGATTGCGATGATTGGTCTTGTATATTATATCCTTGAAGATACGGTGCATGCTTTCACCGGTAAGGACATTCATGTTCGTACCTAGTCTATACTCGGCGATCATTTCTGGATAATGCAGACTAGTGTAAAGGTTCGGTCGTTCGTTATGCTTGCGCAACTCTGAAGAGCGTTTGGTACTATGTTTCTCGCGATCACCGACAGCATCCTTATCACTTTCTTTATCGGTACCAGGAAATAGAGTAGTCATAGTACTGCTACTACGGCTACTGCTACTACGACTGCTGCTCGCACTAATACGGCCTCGATTTCCGCTACGTCCGCGTCCGCTACTACGTCCGCGTCCGCGTCCGCGTCCCTAGCCTAGATCAAGAGTAGTACGACTGTTGTTAGCAACTAGTACAGGCGTCGTAGTACGACTCGGAGCGATACTGTTCAGCCTGCTATGTGGATTCTTAATAGACGCTATAGCTGCTATCTCGTTCAGCATCTGGAACATCTCCGAACCGAGCCTGAGCTCTACTTCTATTGTTATACGCTAACTCGTTGTAAGTGAGTTAGCTAGGAGAATTCGGTTAGAAGCCCTAATACGCGAGTAGTACAGAGTAATCATATGTACGTATAGTACTTCTAGATCTTGTAGCCCGCCGAGGAGGGTAGACACCGTCTGGATTTGCCGACCTATTACCAATAGTAATGCATTTATGAAGTGTGTACGAATATGCTTGCTTCGGAGCCAGTACCTAAGTAGGATTGGAATGATAAAAGAATATCGACCGTACTGCGTTAGCGAATAGCTACCAATATAGCGGAGAGGAGAAGGCAGATATAGACAGTCCGGTGGAAACGGGAATAAGCGCATGACTTTGGCAAATTCAATGCAAGCAGGCGGTGTCAGAATACTCTCGCATAACAACTAGCCAACTATCTTAGTAAGCCTACCGAGGTTGGAGTAGTATGGCTCTAGTAGTTTAGTAAAGTTGATATCGAGTGCCGGCGTTATTCGCTGCATAGCAGGCGGTTCTGGATCCATACTGCGGGCATTTCCGACTCTAGTCTTCGTACTAGTAAAGCGCGCCTTTGCTGCCTTAGTGGTTATTGCGTTGAGACGAGTACGTAGGCGGACAATTTCCTAATAGTATCGACCCTCTGATACCAAATCCAAATCGAGGAGTTTCTAGAATTTCTTATCGATCGAGCAGAGGCGGCACCCAAACGTAGATCGCTAGGTCAGAAAGCCGGCATTCTGCTGCTGTTGCGGCATATTACCGATAAAATATGCTATCATCGCACAGACTATAGTGTCTTCTCCGTTAATCTTGATAACTATGCCGGCGTCGAGTTGGACTAGGAATAAGCCGATAGCCTAGATCACACCTTCTAGGTTACTGCCGTATAGACCGATTGTGAGCGGAAACACGTTCGTACGACGCTTGCGCTCCTAGATTGTAAATGCACCATTCTGTATATAAAAGCCTATAAGAGCACGGTACATGTTCCGGTATAGCCTAAAGTCATCTGTAAAGTTGAGCATTAGGACTACTATAACCTTCTTAGACGAAAGGAAGAACTTATTAATCAATGTCTAGCGACCAAAGTGTTCAATCTCTATCTTACCCCGGATAGGGTACTGTTTCTAGATTGGTCGGACCTCTGGCAGGTTGTCCTTAGTGTATACAATACGCCGTAGAAGGATGTCGTATACTAATAGAGTCTCCGGTAGTAGTAGTTTATCCTTAGCAACTGCGCCTTCAAATACGTAGTAGACGTACAGTTCAAACGCAATTGGCTCAATTGCTGTCGGTAACACGAAATGGATGTGTCTGTTATCGCTAAGCAGAAACACTTCCTTGCTACCTAGTATAGCCGGAGGAACCATATTGTCGACCAAATCATCGCCTTCATCCCAAAGAGATCTAAGCTGGCCGGCAGTAGCTATACGCCGTACCTTGATCGTGATTGCACTAGTCTTACCGCTGTATGTCCGTATATCCTTAGCAACTGCGAGTACGATACCGAGATGCTAGACGGATAGGCTAGAATGACACTTATATCGAATGTTATTACATTGGAATCGAACGAAGTCTGATAGAAAGATTGGTTCGCCCGGCTTTCTAGTATGCTCCTGTGTATATCGAGCCGATTCTGATATTTGCTATGTACGTAGCTGTTGTGGTTGGTCTATACCTGCACTAGGATAGACAGCGAACTCCCTAGACGAGATGCGAATTGTCGAATGCTACATATTGGATTCCTATAACTCTGCTAGAGAGTCAACAAACGTGCCTAGTCTACGATACATCTTCTTTACAATTTCTAGTATTGAGAGATAGGCCTGAAAGAATATCTAGGGGTTAAAGAAATACAACTTCTCGGATGGTATCCCTTCGCTACTATCCTTCTCGCCTGCTGGTCGTAATAGTATCCTTTCTGGCTCTAGTAGTACTGTCGATTCTATACGCAACTCGAGTAGTAGTAGCGCAGCCTTTGTACGCCTCTTCAGGCTATCGAGGGTATTTGGTAGAGCATCGAAATTACTAGGTTAGGCAGCCCGGGTAATCGAGAGGAGTGTTTGATACTCTAGACGAGAAAGCCCAATTGTTTGCGCCTATATACCGAGTACGATTTCCGTGTCAAACAAGACATCACCGTACTGCAACCGAGTATGTCTTAGTAGTTCAGACGCATCAGAAAAGCTAGGAACCGGTTAGTATACTAGACGATCAACAATAAGCTCTGTACCGACATCTTCGTCCTCCTCTTCTTGGGTTGGCTCCTAGTCCTCGTATTCAGACGCGCTTCTATCTTGGTAGTCAGCAACGTTCTGCAACTCTTGTAATACTAGTATAGCCTAGGCATCGAAATCGGCCTCGTCGCTATCATCGCTATCGTCTGCATTTAACGCGAGAAGTCTGGTGCTTAACTCGGCAAAGTTGATTGTCTAGAGTATATCAGCTGGTCTATTATTTCAATTGGACCCGGATGAACATACAAACGGCGTAGGCGCCTCTCTATTATCGTCGGCATCTGTTGTGTCGAACATCTCTATGAATAGCGGACTTTCTTCGTCGCTAGCCTTAGCTCGGTAACGCTTGAATAGGGGCTCTCTAGTGCTAATAGCCGCGTCGCTACCGTGTCGCATGTCTACACTACGTCTATTATGTTTGCCGATACCAGAATCGGGCTTTAGTGGATTAGGGGCAGCAGCTCGAGGCGTACCCTTCTTGCCTTTTGCGCTCTTCTTTAGTTTCGGTATAGTATTGATAAGGATCGATGTACTGAAGAGGTAGTCTGTCGTGTGTTGTACGAAAAGCTGTTGTGCGAAAAGGGAAGTACGGCTGACTTCACTATACGCAGGTGCGCCCAGCCGTACGGTACGGTATACAAACATGATCCTAGCAAACAAGAATGAAACCCGAAAGCGAGAGACTTCACTACAATACTGTACAGAGGCTTTACTTTAATAACTTGATGATACTGCCTTTGATGACTTGATAATAGATGTACATGTATGCTTTGATAAATTGATAATAGACTGCTATAGCAAACTAGTATTACGATGCATACGGTTGTAGACTGTTCTACTTGGTCGCCTTCTATATATACAACTATATATATGTCTCTATAGTGTCTGTGATGTCTGTATATATAGCAATAGCTTGAACCTAGAGTGTACGCAATCTCCGAGTATATAATGTCTTGTTCTTGTCCTTGTTAGACCTCGAAGGGCCGATATTGGTTAACAGCTCCCGCAATAGACATCGAATGTGTTGTGCTTCTTCAATTGGATCAATAGTCGTTCTGTTCCTATATTGTCCTACTCTTTGACCGGCAACCGCATCCGTATCCTCCTCCTGCTCGTCTTGGACAACTCGATCGTCGATGTTAGTATAGTTAGTAGAGGCTCTGCTTCGTACAGCATTACTGTTCGCTATATCAGCAGAGTATAACGGCTGCTCGTAGACAGTACTGCGCTCTCTAGTAGCCCCAACTTGAGACAACTAGCGAGTCGTTTGTAAGGCGTCTACGATAGTAAACCCCGACAGTGCAGTGCAGCTACCTAATACGGACGGAGACTCTCGGGGAGAGACAGACAAGGAGGATGAAGAGATACATCCGTAGCTTAGGGGAGGGGTAGGGATAGTAGACAAGCTTAATACTCGGGGATCGATCGTTATTAGTATCGGGGAACTCGGACTCAGGCGAAGGTACTGGTTTGGGAGAGGCCGGTATCCTAGGAGAAGTTTATACTACTGTAGTCGTAGCTATGATTGTTGATCCCGAGGTCCTATAGAGGCATTATGTAGCTAGGCTGTACATCTGTTGTAAGTATAGCTTTAGCAAGTGTTGGTGCTTCTAGGAACATGTAACAAGGCCCGACAAAGAAGCAAAAAGGATAGAAACAACACAATGCGCGAAATGCAGAATACTCAACCTAGTGCTACCGATAAAACATCAAGCAGCCTAACTATATGCAACGCATAGCGCAACACAAACAATATAATGATAAGATATACTAACATGTCGATAATAGGGGTAGTAGCGCGCGAGACGTCTTTATTAGCTTCAATAAGCTAAGGTCGCGCTCTTTGCGCTAGCGCGAGCCTTTCGTAACGACCGTTACTAGATACACAGTTAATTGCAAATCATTCCGACCCCGATCTATACGGACTATATGTAGAGACTTATATCGCTTAAACTGACTCAAGGAAACATTCTTAAAGTCCTTATAGGCCAGTACAACGACGAAGTCGTTACAAAGACTAATCTTTGCATTCGCATCCTCGCTCTTCTTCGCGCTAGGAGGATCGCAGAGGTCGCCTAGGGCGAGGCGGAAGCTGTTATTCGCAATCGCAAAGCGATTGACAAACGCGAGGAAATTGGCGAATATTTCTAGTAATGTAGCGGTCAGTTTCGTTGCTAGAGGCCTACACCAAACCGGCAGATGCAGGTCTATATACCTGTACCTAGACATACCTGTACAAAAATATTAGGCTAAGGGAGTACTGTCCTCGAAGCTAAATAGCTTCTTTATCGGAGACTATAGGTTGAGAAAGTTCTTAACGGAGAACTTATCGCGGAAATATGCGACCTAATCTTCAAACTCCCTAAAACGACACAGGTTGCGGTCTTCCGCGCGAAGCTCGTAAACATATTCCTATATCAGTTGTTAATATATAAGTACAATATGTACCCGTTGGGACTAGAAGATAGGATTACAATGCAATTCTTTATCGTCGTACGCTTATGATTACGCGTCTGCTCGGAAAATGTCTGCTTAGCAGCGACATATTTAACGGAGTAAGCGGTACACTCATCTCCCTACAAATTCGTTAGTACATGTATGTTCCGTATTGGTAAAAGTGTCGATCGCTCAAACCGAGAGACTGCATATCGGTAGACTGCATATACATGTATATACATGTAGTCTATATGTACTGTACGTACCCAAATGCGCTTGATCGACGGATTATAAGCCTCCTCTCTTATCTCGCTATATAAAAAATAACACCACTTTATATCTTCCTGCAGCACGCGATCACGCTCGGCTTCTTGCTGCGTAGCCTTAGCATCTTCGGCTTTATCGGCAGTGCGCTTTCGCTTTCTAGTAGCTCGCTTCTTCGGCTTCAGGCCGGCAGCACGCGTAGCAAGGTGTTGAGTCTATATACATATCAGTATATGTATACACATCATCGAGTATCTACTTAATATTACAATATCCGTAGAAACTCCCGATAGACCCGACGAAGCCGGAGCTTTATGTTGAGAGGCAAAGGGGCCGGTACTGTCGACTATTGCAGCGGAGCGAGCAGATAGGGCGAGCGGAGAGGGCGACAGAGCGAGCGGAGAGGGCGACAGAGTGAGCGGAGTGAGCGGAGCGAGCAGATAGGGCGGAGAGGGCGACAAGGCGAGCGGAGAGGGCGACAGAGCGAGCGGAGAGGGCGACAAGGCGAGCGGAGAGGGCGACAGAGAGAGAGAGAGAGAGAGAGCTTGAAGACGGCTTGCCCGGTGTCTGCGGCAATTGGTATAGGTCTTGCCCTTAGTACAGTGTAGTAGTTTGTACCTATACCGCAATAGTAGTGCAGGTACGAGTTACAGCTCGTACCTATCTAGAAGTCAATAGTTACACCGTACACTTCGATTATACTGTATTAACACGGTTCGTAAGGGTTTATACGGTGTGAACCTAGATTCTTGCCAAATATATATCGTCAACTTGCTCGTTTGTTTTCCTATATACTAATAGTTAGCCAACTGTATTTACTTGGATGTTGTAGATTAACGCTCGCTGTCGTCTAGTATGTAGAAGCATTACACGTAGTATTCTATGAACATAGATACTGAGTATATATATGTTTGTTGAAAATACGGGTCGAATTTTGAATAGGGTTGACATAGGTAATTATTTCTCGCGGGTAATAAGTAATGCGTGTTGCCCTAGACACGGTCTATTATTATACACGGAACTAATACGGGTATTACAAATAACAGTGTATATACGAGGTACAAAACGCCCCCCCTCCGCTAATGTACCTACTACATGTACTCGACTGCTTCTTACCTCCCATACACATCACATGTATCTGTGCCCGAATCCCCCCTCTCCCGCTCCCTCTCCCTCTCTCTCTCCCTCTCCCTCTCCCTCTCCGTGCTCTCATATCACGCTGTGCTTGCTGCACGTCTAAGGTAGTTCTCTACCAGGCACCAGGCAGGCCGATCCTCGCCAGAACGCCTTCGTCTCCAGTGGATCCCCGCCCGCCGCCTCGCCCACGCCCCCGCCCACGCCCACACCCACACCAACACCCACACCCACACCCACCACAACAGACAGACACACACGAGCTGCTCGTAGCATGCAGTCCGCTCTTCGTCCGCTCTTCTGATGAAGTGCAGCTGGAGCGACCCAGTTCCCTATCTAGGAGGTAGAACTTTCTGTATTCTATCTAGGAGGTAGCTCAAGCCTCGCGTCTGAGCGTCCGGAGGCGTCCCCTAGCACGAAAGCTTCTGGCCGTGCATCTGTCTCGGCATGTCAGAACCTCTGGACAAACGCAGCAGCCATGTGCGTGACTACGCCGACGACCTGTCAACTGCACCTACGACACGCCGCTCGTCGGCCACCACCGAGGAGATGAGTCGTGATCAGCACGAAGCTGCCGAACGGCAACCAGCGTCTGCATCGATGCATGTCAGCCAGAGCAGCTTGCAATCGCAGACGGGAGATGGAGCCCCAGGCGCGACGAGGCGACCGCGCGCGCGACTGCAGGACTATGGTATGCAGACCGTCCTTCAGTGAACTACATGAGGCACAGCTTCCGTCCTTCGGTCCTTACTAACACGCCCCCAGGCTCCATGCAAGGTTCCTCCACGAGCGGAGGTCAGGGTGGAGGTGGGAGTGGAGGCTCCAGTAGAGCTACTCCACAGGCCCAGCAGCAACCACCCAAGCGGCCCACTCCTACCACTCGAAAGACGTCGACTGCAGCGCCGCACCGTGGCGACCTGTTCTCTGTAGACGATGATGCGATCGAAGTTGATGCCGATCTGCGTCAACAGCGAACACAGTCTCGCGCGGGTTCGCAACGAGAGCGACCGCTGCGACGGAGGGAGAGCACAGTGCGGCGGCGGGTGCCTCCCCCTTCGCTGCCCCGAGTGGAGAGCGACGAACGAGAAGAGGATGCGGCGCAGACGACGGGTATCGATGCTGCGAGAGCAGTCCCACGGTCCACATCGAGTCCGGACCCAGGCGAGCCGAGCTCAGAGGATACACTGCAAGGTGAAGATGAGCAAGAACAAGAGGAAGAAGAAGAAGAAGAACAACAACAAGAAGAAGAAGAAGAAGTGGAAGCCACAGACGACACTCCCACTCCTGAAGACTACGGCGACAGCGCGGATCTGAGCGATGCGGAGAGCTTCACCTTGAAGGACCGACAGGAAGCGATCAACGAAACACATCCATTCGGCATCCGGATCTGGAAGCCGGCCTTGTACAAGAAGAACCGATCTGTGCAGAGAAACGCAGAAGGCGACATTCACAGCGCACCAGGGGGCAATGTCAGTCACTGGTTATGGATATTCAACGTCCTGTGGACGCTCGTCTTCGGGTGGTGGCTGGCCATCATCACTACTGCTGGAGGTGTGGTCTGCCTGGTTCTAGGCGTTTTCCAGTCCAGTTCTGGATCACCCGGATGCCGCGAGTACGGTCGAGTGATGATCAACCTGGCCCACTACCTGTTCTACCCCTTTGGAAAGTACGTTAAGTTGGAACGTGATGAGCAATACTTGCACGAGGACGAAGGTGAGGGGAGAGATATTGTCGAGTATGAACGCTGGCAGGCCGGCGACATCGAGGAGGGCCGTCTCTTCTTTGGACCTACCGACATCAATCGCTCTCTCATTGGCCGTCGTCGAGAAGAAGTGCCCGACCTGGAAGACAACGAGACGGACAGCTTGCTGGGCCGCACAAGATCGAGCTCTGCGGCGGAGCGTGCTCGTAACAAGACGAAGAAGCGACTGTTTGGCCGTGGCGAGTGGACTTTGGGCAGGGTGATCTTCTTCTTGTTCTTCTACTTCCTCATCACTCCGTTCTTGTTCTTGGTCAGCGGCATCTGTTGGTTCCTCGTCTTCACGATACCCATGGGCAAAGTGATTCTGCTGCTATTCTATCACCTGCGAAGACATCCTCTGGCCATGAGCTTCCATACCGACAGCCATTACCAGCGCTTCGATTCGCAGCCGCGCGGCAATAGCGACAGTGTCATATTGCTATGCACATACCGCGCAGTTGGCATCAAATACTGGAAATACACCATTGATGGCACAAACATCTTCCTCATCAATCTGCTCGGTCTGGTCGCCTTTGCCATTGTCGACTACTTCCTGCTGTACGAGACTTTGCACATCGACACATGGTTCACTTCTCCAGGCTTTGTGTTCGTGATTGCACTGGCTTCGATCATCCCACTTGCATACTTTATTGGTCAAGCTGTTGCCTCGATCTCTGCGCAGTCTTCAATGGGCGTGGGAGCCACGATCAACGCCTTCTTCAGCACCATCGTGGAGGTCTTCTTGTATTGTGTGGCATTGGACGAGGGCAAGTCACAGCTTGTCGAGGGCAGTATCGTGGGTTCGATTCTAGCAGGCATCCTCTTATTGCCTGGGCTGTCAATGTGTTTTGGCGCGATCAAGCGCAAGACACAACGCTTCAACGTCAAGTCAGCCGGTGTGACGTCGACAATGCTGCTCTTTGCCGTAATTGCAAGTTTCGCACCGACGCTGTTTTACCAGTTCTACGGGTCACACGTGCTCAACTGTCGCCTGTGTGTCGACTCGCCTCCGGGTCCAGCTGGCTTGGAAGAGGAGCGAGACTGCCGCAGGTGCTACTTTACTCAGGTCCCGGAGCTCAACGACCAGTTCTTCGTCTCCACTGTGAGGCCGTACGTGTATTTCTGCGCAGTCTGCTTGTTCTTGTCGTACGTGGTGGGCTTGCTATTCACCCTGCGAACGCACGCAGCTGTCATCTGGAACAATGAGCCGGAAGACGAGAAGAAGAAGCATCAGCATCATGACCTGCTCCACAGTACACCACATACTGGTCACATCAACCTGCCTTACACTGCAGGCCTAGTGCAAGCAGACTATACCAGCAACACCCCCGGCAAGAAGAGCTCCCACAGCACCAATATGCAAGGGGACATCAGGTCTACTCAGATGTACAGGAGGATTCTCACTCAAAGTCTCAAGCAGGCTGGCGTCGGTCCATCACCCGCTTCTGCCGCGAAGAATCAGAGCATGGAAAACACTGCCGCAGGAACTGAAGGACAGGGACCGCACATTGTGCCACCGAAAAGCGCTGGCAATGACTCGGCGGCCAACAGCTCCAACGTCCCCGGCCTCAGTGTAGAAGATAATCGTGCTCTTGCACAACATGTCGCGGAGATGGCCGCGACAGCGGCCACCATCGCTGCACGAGACGCTACGTCTGCGCCTCGTCGCGCAAGTCTGATGGCGAATACACCTGCAACACCCGCAGCAGTTCGAACTCAGTCCTATGTCAAGAGTGTCAAAGACGGAAAAGACTCGCATGCCCTCAATACGGAATCGGTTCATGGAGGTCCAGCGGTGCCAGAAGATGCAGCGGGCGGACACGGAGGCCATGACGCGCCGAACTGGTCGCGTATGAAATCGGCTATTATCCTCATGACCGCCACGGTCGCCTACGCAGTCATCGCCGAGATTCTGGTCGACACTGTCGATGTTGTCCTCACATCAGTCAGCATTCCGGAGAAGTTCCTCGGAATCACACTGTTTTCTCTGGTACCAAACACGACCGAGTTTCTCAATGCCATCAGCTTCGCCATGAACGGGAACGTGGCGCTCTCCATGGAGATTGGATCGAGTTATGCGCTGCAGGTGTTCTTGCTGCAGACTCCCTGTCTTGTACTCTTCACTGCTATTTATACGAATTGGGTGCCTTGGGATGAGCTTGCCGAGCACAGCTTCAGCTTGATCTTCCCACAATGGGATATGGTTTGCGTCTTGCTCAGTGTTATCCTCTTTGGCTGGATTGTGGGAGAGGGCAAGAGCAACTACTTCAAAGGTAGTATACTCATCTTCACCTACTTGGTGGTTGTGCTTGGGTTCTGGTTCACAGGATTCAGCACCGAGGTAAGTTGCGAATGATTCCAGCTGATAACGGAAAAAGAAAAGTCTCTAACTCCCGACTCCAGGCAATGATGGGGGTCGATCGCTTCGACACCCTCGCACTTGGTGTACAACCTCAGAAATTCCATACAATTGGACAATCCACCAGTGGAACGGCTTTTCCATTTCGCGTGCGTCCGAGAACCAAAGCAGCTCACTGAACGCGTCGTCGTACGTGTATACACAATCAGTGGCATGTTTGTGCAAAAGGAAAAAAAAATGGAAACGATGAACGGCGACCAGGGATTTGTCAGTCAGTCATTCACTCACTTTTTGGTATATGATGAAGTTGCACGGGTATGGCGTGAGCGTTCGAGCATGGCGCGGGCGTTTTGGTAGCATTCGCATTTTTGTTTTCCCCCAGAGATTACAGACAGTAGCATACCCAGTGAGCGCCTTCTACAGTAGTAAGCCTTAATCGAAATAATGTACTGGTCAGAAGACGCTTCTTCCAAGTGAGGTGAGGTACGGATGAAATTTTGAGAAGACTGACTGACGAGATCGAGGGGCTTGAGGTGTAGGTATGTAAGGTAAGATAAGGTAAGGTAGGTGTGAAATGAGGCGGTGTACAACTAACTCGTCACAGTCATCATTCGTGGAATTATTGACTCAGGTCGTCTATGTTTCGAGTCTATGATACCTCCTCCTAGGTAGCAAGCGGGCGCCGTCTGCGCGCCCAAATACCGATGCAACCTCTCTTTTTCTCGAGTGCATGGAGCTCGCTCGCTAGGAGAGCGTGTTTCCCTCATAGCAGGGAACGCACCAACCGTCTTCAGAAGATGCGCGTCGTGCTGGGCTTGACCCACTGGACCTGATGGCAAGGTCTCTCATCCATCCACTTCTGAATCCGAGAAGAGATCCAACCCGACACGAAGCGCCGATCATCCGGCGACCATGGCTTATCGTGTTGTTGTCCCTCCTCCAACAACGGCGGCGGGTCCCGCGCTCGTCCAAACCGGAAAGAACGCACGAAATGACAGCGTCCGAGGTAATGTGTCCACTGAAAGCAGCCTTGATGAGCCGCACACGCGTCCTGGCAAGTCACTGGTGAAGTGTGTGCACTCGACTTGGGTGGGTCAAAGGAATCCCATTCGGCATTGTCCCAGTTGAGGCGAATGGGGGTCTCGAAAAAGCTGTTATAATATGAGATTGCCAAGTCTCGGTAGAGTACAGGTCGCTGCTGATGAGGCATGATGTCAGTATAATGGAGATTCCGTTCGACTCGAGACTCGAAAGACGACTTACAGTTGCGTTTCTGTGCTGCCACTCCCACCGCCACAGATCATGCATGTCTTCTTCATGTGGCTTGTGCATGGTCAACACCGGCTGACACCAGTACAAGTCCGAAAACGGAACACCATGTGGCGGATGTGGATTGAACATGGGCCATAACCCATCCAGCTTCAGACCTTCTTCCCAAAGTGCCCAACCCAGAATACTGTCTCCGCAGCAATTCACCAAAGTCTCGTTCCACTGCTTCACCGACACGCGGGATCCAAGGTATGATCCATCCTTGGTGTAGTCATCCCTGACCAGTTTCCTGACCGCAGCGCGGGATAGGATGAAGCCAGGGCCTCCATTCGCAAACCATATTCCATCCCTTCCAGGTGATGGTGAGCCAAAGTAGTGTGGTTGATCGGCATCGAAGTTTTCCAGTAGACGAAACACACTGTCCCAAACAACGTAGGTATCCCCCTCAAAGAAAACATACCACTGCTTCTCAGGACTCATCTGCCAAGCACGACTAACATCCTGTAATGCAGTTAGTACAATACCTAGCAAAAGTCTCACGTCTCAAATCACAGCTGGAATAAGACTTACTGGTAGAAATTTGAACTTGTCGGTTTCCCAGCCCAGTAATTGTGACGCTGTCTCGTTGGATTGTTCGAGGGTGCCATTTGCTTGGAAGGCCTTCAGATGGCGATATGGAAGTGTTTGATCATCGCTTTCGATCAGTTCTTGTGGAATGTCTTTGATAGTGTCGACGACAATGTGGCCCTCAATCTCCTCATCCAGATCGGAGAAGATGAGTAAGTTGGTGAGGCATGCTGCTGAACTATTCAACTGCGAGCGCACACGATCCATGGCGCCGTGGCCACTTTTCAGCACGGGTTGAACGTGAAGTAACTTGTTGTGAGGAAATGACTCGCATAACTCTTTGATGGTCGCATGGACGGCATGCTCTTCACTGACCGGCCCGAACGCGGTCGTGGTGGTCCAGTTGAAGAATTCGCTGTTTTCTGGAATGTTGCCACCTGTGTCCAGTGATATTCCTTCCCCGATTCCGTGTGACAGCCGGACTGGCGCATAGTCCGATGTTACTAGAAGGTACAGCACGATGCAGCCGAGGGCTGCGATGCCCAGCAGTATCTGCCATCTCGATCGAGACATTCTTCCACCTCCACGTTGTCGAAGAGAGGTGTCGTTGTCGGTTGCTACATGTACCCTCGAGATTGCCGAGAGTTCTTTGTTTGCTCTTATGCGATGCACGCCGCTTCCCTGCTAGGGCCCAAAGCGGACAGCTGCAGACATAGCATGATCTCAGGCCAGTGTGGTCGAGATGCGCGGTGTTGTTGCGAAGTTGTCTGTGCAAGTGAGTGAGGTGAATGCGCGAGGTCAACAATGAAAATCGGTTAATGACATAAGGTAGGTCAGGTACATGTACCTTAGGCAAGGAAGTTGTAGCGTCAGTGCAGCAGTGGCACGTACTTGTGACGTCCAACAGCCAAAAACATCCGTCTTCCAGCTTTTGCGACAGGCTAACCTGTCTCAAAGCCGCCTTCCCGCATCCTGATAGTCTGATAGAAGATACTGTATACATGTACCTCCTAGTTTGCAAAGCACGCGCTAGTCGAGCGATCATATGCGACTCTGGTCAGTGCAGTCGTTGAAGCCTTGATGGTTTTTGAGACAAAAGTGCGATCGTGGTTGATATGGATTCGGTGCACTTGGTCTGATTCGCTCGGTCCTTATGACTGTGGCTGCTCTACCTACCATGATTTCCATCTATCGCACAATGCATCTCTTCCGAACGCACGATGATCGTGCTGGTGCCGGGGATTCTCCAGGAGTCCGGACCGTATGGTCTTGACGTCCTCCAGTAGGCTCGAATGGTGACATCAAGCCAGGTCGACTGGCATGCCAAAAAAAAACGAGAAAAAAAAAACAATTTGCCGGCAATGGTCAACTGTTCTTTCATCTGTGGCCGGAGCACGGAGCACATGGCCTGTTCTCGTATATGATGCATGCATGCACTTCCTAGCTGTGGTCGATAGTGTGATGTTGATGCTTATTCCTTGCCTCCACCCATGACCACTTGCAGCAGCAAGAACAGTCCAATAGCCCACCAATACCTAATGTCGCATTAGCATTCTCACTCAAACCCTTCTTCTCTCAATTGTACGGCCATACTTTTGCAGAAACGTCTTCTCTGGCTCCTTCCCCTCAACCTCTCCATCTGCCGTTACTACGACTGGCTTGTTCAATGCGGGCTTCGGTCCCTGCGTAATCTGTACCACTTCCACTGTCAAATCATCAACAGTGCTCTTTCCCTTCTCCTGGCTCACTGGCTCAGCAGGCTTGAATGCCAAGTGGTATAGTTGGCCATCTTGCCTGACGAGTAGCTGTAGCGTTTTCGGCTTGTTCGGGGCGAAATTCGAGGCGGATGTAGCGATCCCAGACCACTCGCCGGAGTTATGGAAGTAGCCTACGCGTACGATGCTGTCGTCGGAAGATGTGGTAGGGGGCGTGTAGCTCTTAATGGAAGCATTGGAGGAAGTGTATGAAATGATGGCCAGATGATGGGGCTGCTCGGAGGATAACGGCCAGGCGAAGATCTCGACCTCTTGGTGCGTTTCGACGGCGGCGGCGAGGGAGACGATGAAGGTCAGCAGGACGCTGACGATGGTTGCTGTGCGCATGTTCGCTGTGTTGTGGCCGATGAGATGGCGATATCTGGTTCCGACTGGCTGCTCCTAGATCCGTAGTCTATAGACCGCCAAGACGGGCACTGGCTCGCTACCTCTAGGTACCTTACCTAATAATGTCCACGGGTACCTCCTAGTACATGTAGGTAGGAGGTACAGGGACCTGACACAACACAATGGCGTCGTCTCTCGAGTCTAAAGGTACATGACAAGGTACGAAAGGACCGTTGAGACGTCTACATCACTGCTTGTGCTTGTGCTCCCTCGAGCTGCAACGGCTGCCCAGATCCGACCCCCGCGTCCCCACAATGATGTAGCTAGCTCCGATGTTTCGGGGTGAGCCTGACTGACGAGAGACTGGAGGTGCACTGTCGACGAGCCCAAGGGTTCAATGCGATTTTCCTCTGGCCTGGAGGTACCTTAGTCCGCTCGCAATCACAATCGTGATATCACCCACACACCGCCCATTGCACCCGAATTTGCACTCACATTGCAATACCTTACCTCCTATTACCTACGGCCACGCACCCCCTCGATAAACGTACCCATCACCACCATCTCACCAGAAGACAGCAACAAAGGCAGCCATCATGTCGCAAGCCGGTCTTCCATACCGCAACCCTTCGCGGCAGCAGTCCAGACAGATGTCCGTCGACCCTCACAATGAGCTCCGTCCAGAGCTCAACCACTACATTGGTATCGATGTTGGTACCGGCAGTGCGCGAGCATGTATCATGAACGACAGAGGTGACATTGTCGGTCTGGCGAGCGAGAATATTGGCCTGTGGCAGCCAGAGACCGGTTTCTACGTATGAAGCCATTGGCTCTAATAGCGGAGTTGATGCTGATCTTGGTACGACAGGAACAATCGACCACCAACATCTGGAAATGCATTTGCAACTCGATTCAGCGTGCCATGTCCCAGCACAACATCGACCCCAACACCATCCGCGGCATTGGCTTCGATGCCACTTGCTCCCTCACCGTCTTCGACCGCGAGACCGATCAGCCAGTCTCGGTGACGGGCCCCAAGTTCGACAATGCTGATGGCAACGACCGCAACGTCATTCTCTGGCTCGATCACAGACCGGTCGAGGAGACGAAGAAGATCAACGCCACCAACCACAACCTCTTGAGATACGTGGGTGGACAGATGAGCATTGAGATGGAAATTCCCAAGGTCCTGTGGCTGAAGAACAATATGCCAAAAGAGCTATTCGATCGTTGCAAGTTCTACGATCTGGGAGACGCTCTCACACACATGGCCACGGGCAGCGAGTCACGCAGCTTTTGCTCCGTCGTCTGCAAGCAGGGATACGTGCCAGTGGGCGTTGACGGCAGCGTCAAGGGCTGGCAGGAGGACTTCCTCACAGAGATTGGCCTCGCCGATCTCTGCGAGGACAACTTCAAGCGGATGGGAGGTGTCAACGGGGTGGTACAACCTTCCAGTTCGATTGATTGACATGTGGGTCCTGACTGACTTCATCACAGAATGGCCACTACTTGACCGCTGGAGAGCTCATCGGCACTCTGTCCGAAAAGGCAGGCGCAGAAATGGGTCTCCCAGCAGGCATTGCTATCGGTAGCGGCGTCATTGATGCCTACGCTGGTTGGATCGGTACAGTCGGCGCCAAGGTGAACTTGAGGGGAGATAGCATCGACGCTGGCAAGCCGAAGAACGATGTCTCTCAAGCGTTCACTCGTCTTGCTGCCGTTGCGGGTACCTCGACTTGCCACCTGGCCATGTCCGACAAGCCAGTCTTCGTCAATGGTGTGTGGGGACCATACCGTGATGTCCTCATTCCAAACTACTGGTTGGCCGAAGGTGGTCAATCAGCCACTGGCGAGCTGCTCAAGCACGTGGTTGAGACGCACCCCGCGTTCCAGGAAGCTATGTCGCTCGCTGAGTCATTCAATACGAACATCTACGACTACCTGAACGAGCACCTTTCTGAGATGCAGGAAAAGACGAGGGCCCCTGCGATTTCGTACCTTGGCCGCCACTTCTTCTTCTACGGCGACCTGTTTGGCAACCGCTCTCCAGTCGCGGATCCAGACATGAAGGGCTCCATCATTGGTCTCTCCAACGACAAGAGCATTGATGGTCTCGCCCTCTACTACTACGGCACCATGGAGTTCATCGCTCTACAGACACACCAGATCATCGAGCAGATGAACTCGGCGGGTCACATCATCTCTTCGATCTTCATGTCTGGCTCGCAGTGCCAGAACCCAGTGCTCATGTCGCTGATGGCGACCGCCTGCAACATGCCCGTCTTGATCCCACGATACGTCCACGCCGCCGTCGTACACGGTGCAGCCATGCTCGGTGCTAAAGCTGCTTCGACTGACAAGAATGGAGTCAGCGAGCCACTATGGGACATCATGGATAGAATGAGCAAGCCTGGCAAGGCAGTCTATCCTAACAAGGATGTGGGCGAGCAGAAGTTGCTCCAGGCCAAGTACAAGGTCTTCCTGAAGCAGTGCGAGGAGCAGCGATCGCACCGCCAGGACATTGACGACGCCATCTCTGGCTGGAAGTCTTGAGCGAAAAGATGAATATGCGGATGCAACCATGAGGACAAAAGAAAGGCGCATTGTGCATTGTGCATAGACGTAGAAGTCGACGTGACGACAACCAGCTGACATGATTACTCTCCCCAGCATGATTCGTGTTCTTATCCTGTGGAATTGTGAATGCTTGTGAAGTTGTAACTTGTGATCCGCTAGCGTGATGAAGATGGGCGCGGCCGTTACACGTGCCGCGCTTGGCACCGAAATTGATCCGAAGCTGACGCGACCGCTACCTCCCTCCTAGGATTACAGCACAAGAAAACACAAGACGCTTGAAGACTCTCGGACGCCTCTGGATCTACCGCGAATGTAATGAATATACAGCGGCGGTCACCGGACACCTGCGCTTCCTGTCGTGGCTCACTACTAGCGGTGTGCACACCCTGCGTATTCAGGAACCCTTCCTTGTGTCTACCTTCTAAACTCACTACTGCGCACTTCAACGACTGCAGACTACGAGACTGTGGACCAAGAGACTACGGACAGTCCTGTCATCGGATATCTTCTGCAATAGAAGAACACACCGGAATCTCCGCATTACTTGATCTTTGTGTCGACCGCAAAAAAAGTCATGAGTTTCAAGGAGCTATGTACATAGAGACGAGAGAGGCTGAGGCGCAGTACAGTAGAATGAATCCCCGCCCGTATAGTAAATACAATCATCGAAATCCCACCCTTGTAGATATTCGTCCCGGCGTCTAGAATTATCCCTGAACTGGAAGACCAACAAGAGGCTTTTTTGATTAAAAATAAACTTGTACCTTATCCGCAGTCGCGTTACGCGTGCTACATACTATGTACGGTAGTACACGGCTTTCTTTGATACTGACAGGGTTCTAGGTATCATATCAAACTACCTACATATGTACATAGATGTATTGGTAAGGTAGGTAGTGTACTTCATTTTGCCGTAAAAGAACAAAAAAACTTTATATACAGTACCTCTAGCCTCTAGGTACCTAGTTAGGGAACTTAGGGCAAGTTTTCTCTAGCGAGGTATATAGTTAATATACCGTATACCGTATACCGTGAGCACAAGTAGAGTCTAGACACCGGAGTAGTATGGATGATGGATGTCGATATGTGTTATCGTCATCTCACTAGTCTACCCGCGCCGTGCCTAGTGAAGTTCGTTGCCTACATGTACCTACTAGACTTCTTATACTGGTTTTTACTAGGAGGTAGGTAGTAAGATCAAGGGAACACGCTAGCTCCGAAGCCTTTTTTTTTCGTTCGTTTAAAAGTGCAGTGCATATCTTTTTTTTCTTTTTGGAAGTTTACTTTCTTCACGATTCCCTTAACCTACATACCTACAACCACTGGATTTCTCGAAAAGAA
>JH792581.1:2808-21223 GCA_000291705.1 Sphaerulina populicola P02.02b | reverse complement strand
AAAAAAAAAAAGAAAAGGAATTCTACGAATTCGAAAACTCCCCAGTCCGGACCGATATACGAATCACGATACACGATACACGATACCGATACCGATACAATGCACCTCATTTCACTACTCGCACTCATCGGCCTCCTCGGTAGTAGCGCTGCGACAGCTTTGCCGTATCGCGACAGCCCTTATTATCGTGGAAACGACTGTGATAACCGTTGTGCTGTGTGGTCTAATTGCCTGAAGGGTGATATTTATTCGCAATGTACCCCCGTGCCGACGAGTCAGTGTAACTGTTTCAATAATCCGCCGCCGAGTACGTTTTTCTTTTTCTTTTTGTTTTGCTTTTTTTTCGGAGAGAGGGATGGAGGAAGGGTTGCGATTCTTGTTGTTTGATTGGCTGCTGATTTGGGGTTTAAATTTAGCTGTGCCCTTGATGAAATGATACCTACCTAGGTTGGGGATTTTTGGTTGGTTGGTTGAGAGAGAGAGAGAGAGAGAGATGTATCTGCAGTACCTACCCTAGTACAGTACAATATAAACAGAAACTAGAGGCAAGTGCGTACATGTACCACTCAATACCTAATGTACCTCATTCTTCCGCATACACCATTTTCCTCGTTACTTCCCCATTCACCACCAGATATTCCACAGCTTTCAAAACATCTTCCACTCGCCCGACACGACCCGTCAAATGCCACGCGCGATCCTCTCTCGACAACCCTTCTTCCCACTTCTGCCCCTTCTCATCCGCCTCTTTGCATCCATTCGCCACGTGGATCCATGCGGGTAAAATGGCATTGGCTCGGATGCCTTGCGGTGCGAGAGAGGCGGACATGCTCTGCGCGAGGAACATGGGAGATATGTTGATGATTACACCTGACGCAGGGTGAGCCAAGGTAGTATGCGGGTAGGTAGGGTTTAGATATAATTGAGCTGACTGCCAGTTACATCGTTTCGGTCAACATGAGCCCACTCATTTCATTCCTATCCCACTTTCATCTCATGTTGTCACTATGGCACCAATCTCAATAGCAATCCTCGATTCCGCAGCTTGCACGGCCCAGCTGAGAAAGCACCCGATTGCCAAAACTCAGCCGAGTCTCGGATGTACAAGGAGGATTTCGCTAGAGAAAGGCCATGTACCACACACGGACGGGGGAGGCTCCAGATTTCATCGTGAGCTCCAGCGTCGTCATTCTTGGACAAATGAGTTGTAGCTTCTGCAAAACTTTTCTTCTGCGTCTGAGGTGCTCAGAAACCCATGGCTACGGCTTCTCCTTCTGCTTCGTCGTTGCGAATGGCCTTTTCGATGCGATCTATCATGTCCGGCGGAGCCTTCATGATGGATCCAGAATGTCCGCTCTCGCGTAACTCGGCGTAGATATCACTCGGCGACTCTCTCGAGCGAGGGCGCTTCTGACTGCCCGAAGGTGGTGTCCTGGGCGCTGAGTCGCCATCCATCTGCGCACTAAGCTCATCTAAAAACTCATCGGCCTTTCTCTTGGCACTCTTCTTTTGGACCTCCAGTCTCCTAGCCTCGATCTGCGCTCGTCGCTCTGCCATCTTGCTGTCTCTTTCTTTTCTCTTTCGTTCTGTCTCAGCTCGCTCGTTCTCAAGATTCTCCATTTGCTTCTTTCTCTCGTCCGCATCGCCCGAGAACTGGAAGAACCCTGTGCCCTTCGTCCTGATTTCCTTGTTGCCATCAAAGTGCTCGTCGGGTGGAGGAGTCAGACTCTTATCCCTCTTCTTGGCCAACTCTGCCATCTGTACAGCCCTCGGTTCATCCAGATCGAAAGCTTGATGTTGTATCGTATCTCCTCGAATGACATGGCTAGGAGCGGCAGGCAATACGCCAGTTCCTTCTTCCTGGCGCTGATGTTGCTGAGTCGCACGGAGCGCATCAATCTTAGTCCCTTTTCTCGTTCTGCCAAACTCATCGACGTACTCTATCTCCTCTTCATCGTCTTCACCAGCACCGTCGTCGTCTGAGTCACTCTCCTTCTCATCTGCACGCCCTGCAGCCCACTTGGCGTCGAAATCCACCGCATATCGTTCGTCGGCATCTTCCACGTCTCCTCTCTTCATGGCAGCATATAGACGGGCCTTCTCTTCCATCTTGCGTTTGCTCCGCTCCCAGATGCCCTTGTCGAGTGACTCGCCATTTGTGGTGTGCTTCTGCTCAAAAGACGTGGAATCGTTTGCTTCGAGATCGCATTTCGCTCTTTTCGCGGTGTTCTTGTTGTGTGTTGCAAAAATGTCCTCTTTCTTCGCTTTCGAGCGACCAGACGATGGTTTGGAGGTGTTCAAATTTGTGTTGATGAGGGAGCTCAACTGTGAGGTGAAGGAGAGGGTAGATGACGAGGAGATGGCTTTGCCCTTGGACAGGTTCCGGCGCTTCTCCTGGTTGTAGAGGTGTTTGTCTTTGTGCGACTCCATGGTGAAGTGTGAGTTGGTTGTGAGGGCTGTCAAATTGGGATCGTGATGATCAAGTTGAGAGACCAGCGAAAGAGGAGGGAAGAGGTACGGAGGTAGGAGGTAAGAGCTAAGAGGTACGGATACTGTACTAGCGCAGATCTGATCCCTGCCGATCCCTGCATACAATCAGCCCTGCGACAATGGCCCCGCTGTTCGGACTTCGGAGGGGGAGGCACAATAGAAGATACCTTATTCTACATATCAGCCCATAACCCTCTACCTAACAAACATACCTAATCACGATATCTAGTCACAATGGCGAAAACCATCTTCATCGCAGTCATTGGCCTCGGTGGCGTCGGCAAAGCATTCCTCTCGCAACTCGACTTCCTCCGCCAACGCCTGGCAACGCAGAACCCGCCCATCGACCTCCGACTCATCCTCGCGCGTCGAAGCACCAAACAGCTCTTTTCTCAGGACTTTTCCCACCTGAACATCCACACTGTCACTGGTGATGTAGACAGCAAGGGCACTCCGCCTCCGCCTTTCAACGAGACATTCGGGCAGCTCGCGAGAGCCCCGGGGCGAGTCGTACTAGTCGACAATACGAGCGATGTCGGCCTCGCCAGTCTCTATCCCATGGTGTTACAGCGCGGTATCAGCATTGTGACGCCCAACAAGAAGGCTTTCAGTGACAAGTTTGAGTTGTGGGAGAGCATTTTCAAGAGCGCTGCGAACGGCACGGGGTCTCCAAGCAACGGTTATGTCTTCCACGAGTCGACTGTGGGTGCTGGACTCCCTGTCTTGTCGAGCTTGAAGGAGCTGGTTGAGACGGGCGATGAGGTGACGAAAATTGAGGTGAGAAGATTCTACAACACACAGATCCTGCTGCCCATGCTAATGCGCGACAGGGCGTGTTCTCGGGCACCATGTCGTTCTTGTTCAACTCCTTCCAGCCTCTTGGTGGAGGAGGGGGCAAGTTCGCCGCTGAAGTGAAAAAGGCCAAAGAGCTGGGCTACACCGAACCTGACCCTCGCGACGATTTGAATGGTCTCGATGTAGCACGAAAGCTCACAATTCTCGCTCGTATTGCCGGACTGCCTGTCGAGTCACCCACATCATTCCCAGTGCAATCACTCATCCCCTCAGAGCTTGAGTCCGCCAGCTCAGGGGACGAATTCCTGCAGCGTCTACCCGAGTTCGACACCCAGATGGACAAGCTCAAGGACGAAGCCACGAAAGAGGGCAAAGTCATTCGTTTCGTCGGCAGCATTGATGTGCCCTCCAAGCAAGTCAAGGTCGGCCTGGAGAAATTCGACGCTTCACACCCAATCGCTGCATTGAAGGGCAGTGACAACATCATCAACTTCTACACGAAGCGCTACGGCAGCAACCCTCTCATCATCCAAGGAGCTGGCGCCGGCGGAGATGTCACTGCCATGGGTGTGACTGGAGATCTGCTCAAGGTCATCCGAGTGCTGCAATAGATAGATGTATATACCCACAAAAGTTATTATACTGTGCTTACCCCTACACAGCTCCTCCAGAATGTTGACCTATCGCTCATGGCCATCAACCAACCCTAACCAAGAATAATACGATTTGGTCCCAAGTCCAGAGGAGAGAAAGGGTGGTAAGAAGAAAGACAATGTATCATGTATCGTTACAGCCCAGTTATGTATACAACAACACTACATACACATCTGACCCACACGCCTGCTGTATGCCTCCAGCGCCAAACCAAACCAAAAAGAAAAACAGGGTATCAAGCCTAGCGGCAAATACAATCGTAGCATCTGTTGTCCCAAAAGGAAGTATGCTGTTGGTATTTCCTTCAATCCTCCTCATCGCTGTCGTCCCTGGCACTCGTCCTGTTGCTGCTGCTAAACATGTTCGTTCACCAATCCATCCCAGAAAGACACCCGACAGAAAAACCGAAAGCGCCATCGCCAATATTCGCTACAGTATGAAAGGACGCTCATAGAAGAGCATCAGCAACATCGTCCCTTCTTCATGCCCTTGTTCACTTCCTCTTGCATATCATGATCGCTGTAATTCGTCATACCACCCGGGGTGAGAGCTCCCAACCAACTCCTTCTCTTATCTCCGTGGCCCAGGCGAAAGCTGCCGTTCCCAACTTGTGGAATATCGAAATAGCAACCGGGCGTACCATTCCCTCCCTCGAATCCTGGAGTCTTGCCGGCAATCTCTTCCAGTATCCTCAATCTCTCTAGCCTTCGAGCATTTTGCTCAATCAGCTTTCTCGTCACCACTCGGAACACCTCTTCGATGCCTTCTCCATCTTTGGCGCTGATCTCATGACAGCAGTCCCACACAAAAGTCGAATCGCTCTGTCCCCAAAATCCAGAACTACGATTACTCTTCGGGCTGTGCACCGGGTTGTTCGCACGTTCATTCGCAGCAGATTGTATCGGGCACAGACCACTTTGTCGACTCTGCGGCGGAGAATGGACCATAGACACAGCCTGCGGACTCATACTCCCGACCAGGTCCTTGCTGGCCCCCTGTTGCGAACCCGGCGGCAGTAGCTGGTCCGCGACATAGCCTATACATCTCTCGAACGGCACCTCTCTCCTCCAAGGCTCTTTGCTCACCACGTCGCTCTTCGTGCCCACAATGTGCAAGATCATATCTTCGTCCTCTCCGACGTTGTCTTTGAGTTCCTTCAGCCAAACGCCCATGTCGTCAAAGGATTTCTTAGATGTCACGTCGTAGCAGAGGATGGCTGCGTTGGCTCCTCGGTAGTATAAACGGGAAATGGAACGAAAACGTTCTTGGCCGGCGGTGTCCCAGATTTGTAGACGGATGGTTGCGCCGCTTTCTGGATCGTTGACTCGAGTGGTGAGGAAGGAGGCGCCGACTGTAGATTGGGATTTGGAGGGTTCGATGAAGCTGTTTTTGACGTAGCGATGGACGAGAGACGTCTTGCCTACGCCTTGTGAACCGAGGACGACGAGTTTGGCCTCGAGGTTCGAGGGAGGCGCGTGGTTGGCCATGTTATCGAGAGAGGGTGGTGAGTATGTGGTGTTAGTAATTGCAGATGGTGGGTCGGTCTACTCTTTATCAACGACGTGAGAGGTGTCTCGCTCTGTTGTCCATGTTTTGAATGTCTGTAGGCGGACACTGTCTCTCTCACCGGTGTGTGTGTGTGTGTGTTGTGTGTTGTGTGTCGCGAGTGAATGAAACTTCGCAACGAGGGACTCCACCTGCAGACCGGCGGCTGTCTCCACTACATGATTCTTGTTTCTTTTGCCGGAAGAGCGGAAGGAGACAGTCCAGCGCGATGAGTGTAGGGAGGTAGTAGTAGTATGTAGGCAGTGGCACCTGATTGATATTGATGATGATGCGAATCAACACGCGACGACGGCGACGGCGTGACTGAGCCTTGACCGCTCTCTGCCATGTGGCGGCGCGCATCTGATCTCATCGTCATCCCTGCTGCGGATGCCCGCTTGACGGTCGAGGAGATGACAGACGACGTTGTTTCGTCTTTGCTGGTGAAATAACAATATCCACCATGATTAGTTATGTAGTTATCAGCAAAAGACAGGAAGACACAGACGACGACGCCCTACCAGAGCAGAGGCCCAACGATAACTCATATACAAAGGCCAGGTACTGGTGAGGTACCTACTAGTAATAGTGGGTCCGTCCACCGACACGTGGAACCATCAGGTATATTCCTTGCATCGAGACAAGACTTCTATAACATCAGCTTCCTACTTGCAGCAAGATTCTTCCTATAGCACGTATTACTCTCATTTCTACCGACGAGAATGCGGAACTACAGGTGTTTGGAATGATGGCGCTGCAGCAATGGGCACGATCTTGATGGAGGTATCACAGCCGGATTTGAGAAGCTGGGCAGGACACGACGCTACTGCAGAGGGGCTCTCGGCATGAGTACTACATGTACCTCCTATGTGTAATCTTCTTTACAGCAGAAAGAGGGAAATGGAGGTTGGTTTTTTTCAGAAGTCTCATGAACAGGGCATGCGAACATCTGTAGTACAAGGCGCGAGGAGACTGGAGATTGCCGCCGTATACTGCCTCTGTTCTATCGTTGCAGAGAGTTGCAGAGAGCTCTGGTGCTGAAGGCCTTTGCATGGGATTTGTACAAGCCCACCATGAGTGCCGCGGTTAGGTGTCGTAGATGAAGGGGCCGGCAATGACCATATCTCTGCCAAGTCTGGAAGTGGCTGTACTCGCTCGTCCAACATGCCTCTCGCCACAGAGCTTTACGTTGTCTTGTGGCTTCATCACACTTGCGACTAGGAACTTGCTCCCCGACGACAGGCTTAGGAGGTAGACAGATGGCGCGTCTGGTTGTCGGCCGATCGCGTCCTACACGCAGATGAGGCCAGCGCTGATGAGGCCATGGCAAGCACGATCAAATCTGGAGCGGATGTTAGGGCATCCATCGCCCTCGCCCTGTTTACTGCATCCAGGAGTGCAGCCGAGGAGGAGGATTGAGCGACAGTATTATTGGTATACATGGAGCGTGAAGCGAACCGAGCAACAATTTCGAGTGTGTTGGCGGGAGAAGGTCGAAAGAGTGGAGTGGGTCAGGAGAAACAGCCAGATGGTGCTTGGCGCACAAGTTGATCCACAGTGTCTCGTCCTTTCCACGAGCCTGCGATGACTGTCTGAAGCCTACCACGTCGCACAAGTGACAACAGGAGCCTTCACCTCTGAAACATGCTGGTTTGGTGCGAGTCTGCTGCTGCGATCACAGAGAAGACGGGAAGAGAGATGTGCTGACCACGAGGCGCCAGTGGGGAGCGCGCATTGTGTAAGTTGTGGCCTCTTGCTAGGTTCAGAGCTCCCTAATGATGTAATCGATCCCTGTCACTCGCACCTCACCTCACCTCACCTCACCTCTTCCTTCCTCTGCTCGCAACAAACAATCAAACGCCGGAAGGTACGCGCAATCATGGCATTGCGCCTGCCACGCTTCCACTCGACGTTGCACTCCTGTCATTCACGGAGACATGGCTCTGCATCGCACTCCAGCGGCATGTGCTTCAGGAGTTGGCCTTTCGAGCTGGTAGTGTGAAGCCTGAAGGAGTGCAACGGCCTGTACCGGCCTTTCGCCTGCATACAATCTCGAAAATCTGGTGCGCATGCGGGAAACATCCCGAACACTTGGGCGTCTCTATTGAGAGGCGTTTGCCTGCCATGGCTGACACTGGAACTGAGGGAACATGCTCGCGAGACCCTCTCCACCAAAGTCTATCGCTACTCCACCCCAATGGAACAATCGCCATAGACGCGACGAGCGTGTCGTACCTGCCTCCACCGCCGCACGATGCAATGAGACCTGCTGGCCTCCGCGCTTCCACGACTGCTCGCGAGGGCGTGGCGTGGCGTGGCGTTCGTACGCGCTTGAACCGCCGTGAACCCTCGGCGCGTCTCTCCTGTGGTACGCAGCACCGTCTTGTGCCTCCAACGTTCGCATTGCCTCTGCCTTGATCACGGGACTCCTGTAATGGGCAACGGTCGGCCTGGATCTGCACAGATAGGCTCATGGGAGTGGCTTGAGGTTTCGCTCTACCTCCTAGGCGAGGTCACTGTCCACTGCAAGGCGCAACACGCTACCGTCGACCACGTTGTTCCAAGATTAAGACGCAAGGTCGGCAGGTACGTAGGTCGGAATAGTGGTAGGAATAGCAACGAAGGTCAGTATATAGCACGCCTCGTCTTCCCGCAATCGAGGAATCATCCACTCACTCCTCATTCGTTTCTTCTCTGCTCCTCTCTCTGTGTCTCTCTCTCTCTCCCTCTCTCTCGCGCCGGTGTCCAGCCTCCGAGCCATCGTTCACCATGCAGTTTTTGGTACTCGTCTCCGCTCTCTTGAGCACCGGAGCAGTTGCTCAGCTGTCTTCGGTGGTCAACAAGGCCTGTAATACCAGATACTCTGTGAGCCCAACCACCAGAATCAGGACCACCACATACAGGGCCAGCATCACAAGGACTGTCGGCAGAACACTCGAGGTAAGTCCAGGTATACACCTAGCAACAGTCAATCACATTCTCCAGACTTGGGACGCTCATGCCGAATGCCTCCCTGCAGATCAACCCTGTCGCGACCGTCACATCGGCAGCGTCGACATTGTTTACGACATCCACGTCGACGGCCTTGGCCACTGTTACGGCAGCTTCGTCCACAGATACCTTCACGGCTTTCCAGACCGTCACTCAGACACAGACCTTCACCAACACCCAGAGCTTCACCACGGCAACTACGGTGCTCAGCACCACCTTGGTCGCCGGCATCACCCGCACTATCGCTGCTCCCGCTGGCTTCACCGCTCTTGCCGACTCGCCCGGCTTCTCTGCCAAGAAGCGTAGCCCTCTGCTCGAGAGACGCCAGCCCCATGTCTCGCGTGACAGCAAGATGAGGTACCACCTCCCCGCTCTGCCTGAGGCCGGGAAGGCTCTCAATGCCCGCCAGAATGGGGGCGGCTCCGGAGCACAGTTCCCCGTTGGTGTGCAGTGCACATCCCGAACCACCTTCTTCGCCACGACCACGACTACTTCGACTGCTGTCGGCACCGGTGGCGTCTCGACCGTCACCATCGTGGCACCAAATGTCATCAGCACTGTCACCGTCTCCACCACCGGCACTACCACGATTGTCCCGGCCGATGCTACCACTTTCGAGACCGTGTCGACCTTTGTCTCCGCCACCACGACATCAACCTCTACCTTTGTCACCACCCAGTCGGCCACCATCACTATCCGTGCACCAGCTGCCACTGCGTACGCTCAGTGCCAGACCAACAACCAGATCAGCTCGGTCTTTGCTGGCAACCAGATCGGAACGCTCACCTTCAACGGAGACTTTATCCTCCAGTCTGTCAACGTCACCGACACCACCGGAACTGGCTGCTGCAACGTCTGCGCCACCACTGCCAACTGCGCTGGTTACGCTCAGTCTCCAGCTACCGCTGGCAGCATCTGCTACTTCATCGTCACCGATGGCCGCTGTGACCCATCCCAGACCTTCACCGATACCTACAACTACTACCAGATTGACACGGCTGGTTACACTGTTGGCAATGCACAGTGTGGACAGCTTGGACCTCAGGCCGGTCCACCTCTCGGTGCAGATGGTGGTCAAGTTGCGTAGAATATTCTTTTTCCTCGACCATGATGGGAATGACGAGAAGAGGATTGCGAGAGAAGGAAGAGCGAGGGAGAGAGTATCACCACTCTCGCTCTTCTTCCTTTCTTTGGAGGGGGAAAAAAAATAAACAAACCAGCTTCGCATATCGAGTGGGTGTTTTTAGCTTAATCTCTTGTTGTTCATAGGTATATTTGTGTGCGATAATGTGAACATATCTCTACACCGTAGACAGCTTCGAATTTACCTACCTTAGGAATGAAGTCCGTACCTACCTAGTTCGTCGAAGTGCTTGTCTGTTGCGGCGCAGCGAAGTAAGGGGTTTGCTGGCGGAGGGCCCAGATACTGAAGCATTAGCTTGACTGTCTCGACTTCATTTGATTGTCCAAACAGCCGCTCTCCGAGCGCTAGCTCCCAGACCTGTCGATGAACTCTAATTAGCTGAGCCGGCACGGGGTACGTGATTTACTCACAAGGACACCTAAGCTCCAGATGTCGATTTTGCTATCCCAGCTTGACCCGAGTAGGACCTCCGGAGCACGATACGGTAATGCCTGAACCGAGATCACATAGAATTGGATATGTAAGTTCGTCCTATCTCATCTCTCGAGATCGATAAAGAGGGAGTCCATCCGGACCCATCTTGGCAAAACTTGGGCGTTCTTTCTCGGAAGCTACGAAGGCTTTCAAGAAGTCCTTCTTCATCGTCAGGGAGCGTGATCTGGATATTATCCAACTTAATATCTAGACGTCCTGCGTAAGTCGTGCTAATTCCAAGATTGACTGCACCATCGACTCACCCGTGTGAATGACATTGTGCTTATAGAGAAAATCAGTATAGCCGTAAAGGTTAGTAAGTTCGCTAGTAAAGCTAAGCTCGTAATAAATAGTACCGCGGAGGTACCGAAAAATGTCTATTACTACTATATAGTATTCGTTCGTAGGGTTACTAGCGAATCGACTTACTACTAATACTACGTAGGCAATATCTAGTCGTATGCCTAGTATCGCGTATATAAGTAAACCGACTACGCTCTAGTATTTGGTACGGAACGCGTCTACGGCTTGATAGCCGTTCGGTACGGGTATTAGTTTGCGGCTCGGATCGAGTAGAATTGCTTTAACCTTTACGTTGTTCTATACGTCGTATTTCTTTAAGAACTGTTCGATATAGTTACTTTAGCTTAGGTAAATAGTACGTATAGCTCGGTTTCTTCTAATAGTTATACCTAGATAGTAATAGTATAGCCCTAAGTTACTTATCTCGAATCGGTCGCTAAGGTGCTTCTTTACTCTATTAATCTCGGTAATATATAGCCTAACGATAAGTAAGTTATCTACGTAGACTACGATAAATGTCTCGCCCTTTACGAAGACGCTTATATCGGCGTCTAGTATCGTAAATCCTACCGCTTCGAGGTATATAGTTAATATAGCGTACTATATACGAGGTAACTATCGGAGTCCGTAAAGTGCTTTAAGTAGTAAGCATACGTTGTTGGTTCTATCGGTAAATCCCTCCGGCTGTTCTATATATATAGGATCTTTACTATCGAGGGTACCGTAAAGAAATGCTATCTTTATATCTATCTGCTCGATCTCGTAGTCTCTAGTAGCTACGATAGCGAAGAGTGCTTTATAGCTTATAGGCTTTACTACTAACGCGTAGGTTTCGAGATAGTTACTATCTTGTATAAACCCCTTTACTATCTAGCGATACTTATACTTTACTTTGTCTCTAATTCGTTTGATTTTGAATACCTATCTGCCTATAAGAGGGGGTATATAGCGATGTATAGAGTCCTCTTTCCTACCGCGTAGGAAAGTATACAAACTAATTCTTGCCCTTCCGAATAAAGGGGTACGAGTAGACTAATATACGTATACGCTGCCCCTACGCTCTACCTACGAGGCCGTCCGAGGTCCGAGGTAAATTCCTCTCGGAACCTCGATAGTCCGGCTATCCGGGTAGATTACCTTATATAGGCCGCAGCCTATATATATAGGTAGTTAGGGGTTATATAGGTTATATAGGTTTAGGGGAACCTAGCTATTACAATTATCTCCTCTCCCTAATAGAGCTGCCCCTAGCGACGTACGTAATACGTATGCATTCCGTAGGTTAGTCGCTATAGTAGGAAATCCTAGGGGTTACGGGCATTCCGTATTCTATATTCTACGTATAGTATAGAACGCGACGGTAATAACAAACATAGCTGTATACAGTAATAAACAAAGGCTAGTAAACATCCTATTACCTAGCAACGCTAGTATAATATAGAAGTGCTTCTCTCTCGCCTACTACTTGTCTCCTACGCTCTAGTTTTCTTACTTTGTCCGTTTTCCGCTTCGCTCTCGCCTCGTAGTACGAACGCATACTATACGCATATATATACGTACTAACTCCCCTTTTCGGTATAATGCTACCTAAGATCGCGGCTCGGACGGCGATTACCCGTCCGCCTCGCGGCGTCGTCTCTAGCGGCGCCGATAACGGTAGGGGGGTATACTGCCTCCGGTACATTACGTATATATAGAAGGGTAAGTTGTACTACGCTACTCGTATGCTTGTTATGCGCTTAGCTATCTAACTTCTCGCTAGTTAAGGGATCGGGGGTTCTTACTTTAGCCTATAACGCCGCCCTAGCGCTAGGCTTGAAGAAGAAGTATACTCGCTACGCTAAGGGTCGGTATAAGTACGAGCGTCTAACGGACCCTAATTTGATCCGTTAAGCTTAGTACCTACTCTCCTTGCGCGCCTCCTATACGAAGGCTACTATTCCTAGCCCTCGCGCGGACTAACTAAGGCGTCGCCTTACTCGGCTAGGTAATACTATCGCCTAGAGTAAACGAGTGTTCGCTTCGAACAAGGGGAAGTCCGTAGGTATATATAATATACCTAAGAAAGGGGGCGTAGAGAGTAGTACCGCGCCTGCGGCTAGTAGCGTACTCGCCGCTACGGGGCTATTAGAGGTAGCAAAAGCTACTAGTGCCCTATAGGGTATCTTCGAGCTATAGTACGAAGTAAGTCTCCTTTACCCTTGCCTTTACCTACGCGTGCTTACGCGTCTCGCAAATAGCTCGTATAGCCGGCGCGTCTAGGGCTGCCCTAGACGCGTCCGTAGCTACGGCCTTCCCCGAACGGGGTAATTAGGAGCCGGATCAGTCTAGTAAGGACTATAGTAGCGACGACGGCGACGACGACGACGACGATACCGCGCTCGCTAGTGTCTTCGGTACTAATCCGGTTCCGGCTATTACGCCTACGCCTGTAGCTACGCCTACTATTGCCCCGGCTACGAGTAGTAGTCGGAAGCGTAGGAGGAAGGAGACGACCTCGCCGTTGTCGTCTATAGAGTCGGGGACCCTATAGGCGGCGGGTGCGTCTCTCTTACGCCTTGCGCGCGCGTGTTCTATTTTCTGCTTTAGTGCGTTTTGTACGATTACATAATTATTAATCAAAGTTGTTTCGCTACTATAGTATTACGACGGGGTTCTTACTATATAAGGTATTACGACGGGAGTTCTTACTATATAAGGTATTACGGTAGATAACTTGCTAAAGCACTATTTACGTAACTACTTACGTGCTTTTCTAGTACGCTTCGGCTACGCCTCAAACTCGTCGAGCGCGGCATATTCGCCTATATACTCTTTAGGTTCCTACTAATCAAATTCCTCGGGCTAGCTACGCTAGCGAACTAAGTACTGCCTTACGCCTTTCCTTAGGCGTATCCCTAAGATCTTCTCTACCTCGTAGAGGCCCTCTTCGTCTGCGAGCGGCAAGCTACCCTTATACGCTTCTCCTACGCGACTCTAATAGGGCTCGAGGTACGAGATATAGAACATATTATAGATTAGCGATCCAGCTAGGAGTACTAGGCGATACGCCTACTTTCCGATAACGTCGATAACCTTGAACGGTCTAGCGAACTTATCGGCGAACTTCTTGGTAGGTACCTTTAGCCGAAGGTTTTTAGTAGACAACAATACTATATCTCCGACGTTAAAGCTTATTAGAGTATGCTTCTCGTCGAAGTACTTCTTCTACGCTTCGCTTACGCGTCGCTAGCGTTTGGTTAGGGTCTCGTAGTTCCTCTTTAGCCGTTCTATAGTATTAGCTACGGCCGGTACCTCCCTTTCTAAAAGCTCGCCCCGAGCGTCTCTCGTACGAGTCGCTAGCTCCGGGTTAAAACTATATAAGGCTTTAAACGGGGACATCTTTAAGATAGTATAGTTACTATTGTTATAGGCGAACTCGGCCTAAGTAAGTATGCCTACCTAGTCGTCCTACTACTCTAAGTAGTAGATACGCAAGTAGGTCTCTACTACTTGATTTATCCGTTCCGTTTAGCCGTTAGTTTGAGCGTAGAAGGCTATACTTAGCCTACGCTTAACCTACGCTTTATAATAGAAGTCGGCCTAGAACTGCGACGTAAACACCGATCCGCGATCGCTTACTATACCCGCGGGTAAGCTAAAACGACGGACAATCTTATAGACGAGGATATCGACGAGGTCTATACTAGTATACTTCTTAGTAGTAGGTACGAACGTAACCATCTTCGTATACCTATCGACGATTACAAGGATCGTATCGTATACGCTATCGCCTCGCTTACTAGGCGGAAGGTCCGTAATAAAGTCCTAGGTCAGTTCTTAGAACGGCCTCTTAGGCATCGGTAGCGTAGTTAGCTCGCCGTACGGTCGATAGCGCCTCGCCTTTGCCTTCTAGTATAAGTCGTACTCGGCGACGTACTCGGACACCTCGGTAGATATACCTAGCTAGAAATACTTCCGACGGATTAAAGTAATCGTTTTGTCCTTACTAAAGTGCCTAGCTAACGGGTTATCGTAGTATATACGTATAATCTGCGCTCTAAGTACGTAGTCCTTAGGTACGTATAGTACGTCTCCGACCTATAGGTTCCTATTACGAGCCGTATACTTATCGTATATACCTTGGTTGCTTATCGCCTACTCGTATACTACGCGGGCTTCTAGTTCGGACTAAACTAGGGCGCGTATGTACCCGAGGATTAGGTCTAATACGTTGGCGTACGGATGGTCGTCCTACGCAATTACTCTTGTAATACGTATTAGTAACGTATAGCTCTACTATATGTTACTACGCTACTTAGGGAATTCAACCTATCGCTACTTAGGGAATTTACGGTATATACGCTCGTAGGTTATACGGATGCGAGCTACCTTCGGATAGTCTGCTTCTATCGTACGACCGTCCTATAACTATAGCTTCGTCTATAAGGTAGGCAGGAGGTTGGTTACCTTACGCGACTCTTGTACGTAGTTACTACGCCGCGACGGCGTATCCGCTAGATTCTTCTTACCGGCTTAGTAGGTAATTGTGAAATCGAACGCCGTAAGGAATATAGCCTATCTAGCCTGCCTGCCTATAAGCTTCTTTACGCCTATAAACCTACGTAGGTTCGCGTAATCGATAAGCACCTTAACCGTATACTAAGCGCCTTCGCAGTATAGTCGCTACGTCTTGAACGACTCTACTACTACTAGTAGCTCCGAGTCGTACGTCTCGTAGTTATACTCGGCGGGGATTATCTTCCGAGAGTAGAAGGCAATAGGGTACTATTCTAAGCTAAAGAGTTAACTTAGTACGCCTATAATTGTAAACGCAGAAGTATCGCTTTCGATACGCAGCCGTAACGCCGGGTCGTAGTACCTTAATAGAGGTACTTACTAGAACCGTAATTTGATCTCCTAGAACGCATACTCTTTAGCTACGCCCTAGTTAATAGGCCTAGGCTTCTTCCCTTTAACGGCTCCTTTGGATAGTACTATTAACGGAGCTACTACCCTCGAGTATTCGAAAATGAACCTACGATAGAAGTTCGCAAAGCCTAGGAAGGATTGTACCTCCGTTAAGGTAGTAGGTATTAGCTACGCCTTAATTGCGTCTACCCTACTAGGGTCTATAGCTACGCCGCTAGTAGTTACGACAAACCTAAGGTAGTTAACCTCCTTACGGAAGAACTTGCACTTCCTTAGTTGCGCGTAGAGTACGAAGCGCCTAAGCCTCTTAAGTACCGTACGTACGTCCTTTACGTACTGCTCGCGCGTCTTGCTATAGATAAGGATATTATCTAGGTAGACGACGCAGATTATATCTACTAACCCGCCTAGGGTACGGTTGATATAAGCTTAGAAGGTTGCTAGGGCGTTAGTTAGCCCTAAGGGCATAACCTTATACTAGAAGTGACCGTAGCGCGTACGGAACGCAGTCTTCTAGCGGTCGCTTAGCTTGATACGGATACGATAGTACGCGTCCGTAAGGTCGAGATAGGTAAACTATTCGGCTCCTATAAGCCTATCTAGCGTCTCGCCTATAAGGGGCAGAGGGTATCGATTTTTGACGGTAATATCGTTCAGACTACGATAGTCGATACAAAGCCGTAGGGTTCCGTCCTTCTTAGGTACGAATAGTACTAGTGTACCTACTTCTAATAGGCTACCCTCGATCTAGTTATACTCTAGAGCACTTACGATATACTTGTAAAGGTAGTCTAGTTTAGTACCTAACTAATAGTACAATAGTCGGAAGGGCGGCACGGTACCGGGTCGCAGGTCAATCGTATGTTCTACGCTGTCTATAGGCTTACTGCGCTATTCTTCCGTAGGAAGTAATACGTCTCGGAAGTTACGATACTCCGCTAGGATGTCTAGTAGCGTAACGCCTGCTTCTGTCTTACGTACTATAATAGCGTAGTGTTACCGTAAGCCCGCTCCTACTACTGCCTAGCGCCTGCCCTAAATAGTAGGTATAGCTTACGATAGGTCGCGGCGTAGCTCCGCGATAGTAGGTATATCGAAAAAGGAGGGACAAAGGTCGGCGGCTTCGGACGCGGTACCTGCGAGACAATATAAGTAGGAAGGGAAGAGGGAAAGACTCGCTAAAGGAACGTATATATGTATATATGTATATACTATATAACTGTATAGTCTAGTGTACTCGTATCGTAGGTATCTCTCTATTAACCCTTCGTTAAAGAGTATAAACTACTTACTACTCTACGCCCTACGGGGAGGTACGGCCCGCGTAACCCGAGCCTAGTATAAGCAGTAGTACTAGTCCGAGCCTCGCCTAGCCGCCTAATATATCCTCCCCTACCTATGTGTCCGTCCTGTAGACATATATACGAAGAAGTCCTAAAGCGTCGCTACTAAGTACTATAACAAACCCCTAGATTCTAAACTACGTCGCCTTCTACGGCGGCTTCTCCCTTAGTAGTAGTAGCTACGGCTTCCTCCTCGTCCCTAACAATCTCGTCTAGGGCAGACCGGCTAGTAGGTAGGCGGCTGTCGAACTCTCCTATAGCGCCGAAGTAACTCGCGCCTAGAAAGAGCCTCGTCTCCGCCGTCGATATAATCTTAAACTTCTCCCGGAACCGAGTAATAGCCGTTTCCCGCTATCGGCTTACGTACCGTCCCTATTGCTCCCGGTCGAAAGTACCGATAAGCTCGAGTTCTATTACTACTTCTATATCTATCTACAACTTCCGACCAACTAGGGCGTCCGAGATCGGCCCTAAGCTATTAAGTTGAACCGCGGCTAGGAAGCGGTAGGGAATAGGGCTATACACATTCGGATAGCCTAAGGGGCTAGACGGGGGTACCGTTTACGTACGGTAGGCCTCCGCAATTTGCTAGTAGGTACCTATAGCGGGGTTCTCTATTTCTCCCGTCTCGGTATCGACGATAGCGACGAACTACGGGAGGACCGTACGGCGGCTACCCTTGCTAGGCAAGGCACTATATAGAACGCGGGGATCAGTTAGTCGTACTCCGTACTCGCGTACTAGCTACGGTATCTATTCGACCTCTAGGGACGCTAGTATCTCGGGTCTAAGCTCCTTATCTATAATATTATAGATTCGGCTACCCCGCAGCCTACTAGCGTCCTAGGCGGCAGTAACCTACTTACGGAAAACCTCCGGCTTATACAGTCCCTTAACTACTATTGTACAGTCGTCCGCCGACTTATTATTAAAAGAAACAGAGCCTTAGACCTAACTAACGCCCTTACCTTTGTATAGCGCGTCTATATTATAATCAATATATCGGAATCCGGCGGGACTTATGTTCGCTTTACCTTTGTTCTCGTCGTATTAGTACTTAGTATAGTATAGGTACGAGATCAACCGGTAGTTCCTATCCTACCTTAAGGACGTATATAATACCTAGTATATCGGGTCCTATCGAACGAGCTACTAGGTCAAGCTATATAGCTGTATCCGGTTCTACCTAAGATTGTACCGGCCGTTAACCTTCCGTAAGTACTAGGAGTATATATCGAATTCCTAGCTAATTTGATCTCGGAGGGTATACGCGTATATAAAGACGGACGGGACGACGATAGAGCTAGAACGCTCCTACTCCTCTAGTTCGTACTACTAGAGGGAGAGGTATCGAAGCTTCGGGGTTAGTCCTTCCTTACGTAGCTCCGCGGTAGTAGGTGTCTTTAGTATAGACAAGTATTGCGTTAACAAGAAGGCGTAGGGGCTAAGCGCGTCTCCTACGTATCGCGGGCGGAACGTAAGGGCGAAGCGCTCCGGATACTATTCCTAATATTCCGTAAACTCCTCCCGATTCTACGCTTCGTATACCTCTATTAGGAAGGGGTATAGTATATCGCTCGGGATGTTCGACTTAAGGCCGAAGGCGCGACCGGCGAATATTCTCGTATAGTGCCTATAGAGGGGCTTTTGTACCCTTTCCTTTAAATACTAGCGCGCAGCCCGGTCGACTTAGGCTTTAGGCTACTAGCGGTTAGGGATCTTAGCGTAGAGACCGACAAGCCGGGAGTTAGTTAAGGCTAGGTAT
>JH792580.1:66900-79039 GCA_000291705.1 Sphaerulina populicola P02.02b | reverse complement strand
CCCTCTCCCTCTCTTCACCAAAAAACTCTTCACCATCAACTCGTCGCCATCAACTCGTCGCCATGTCTGCTCCACCAGCCGACTACTACGCCACTCTCGAAATCGACAGCAAAGCCACTCAACAACAAATCCGAGATGCCTACAAAAAGGCAGCCCTGAGACATCATCCCGATCGCGTCCCAGCGGACTCACCCGAACGTCAGACTCGAACCAAGAAGTTTCAGCAAATCAACGACGCCTACTACACTCTTTCCGACGCCACGCGTAGAAGAGACTACGATACCACACGAACCAACTTTTACGGTTTTGGTGGAGGAGCATCCAACTCGCGCCAATCTCGACAGAATGCACAAGATCATCAGAACCCCCCCGGAGGCTTTGGCTTTGACGAGGAGGACATTCCTCGTCCGGAAGAGGGCGCAGATGGCGGTAGTAGTGGTGGTGGTGGTGCAGCAGGCGGTTTCTTCAACATGTTTGGAAAAATGTTTGGCGGACAAGCGAAGACCGAAGGCGACGCGAATCGATTCAGTAACGAACAATTTGGATCTGTATTCGAAGAGATGATGCGAGACAACGACATGGCCGACTCGGAGAATCGGCCTACCAAGACGTTTTGGTCGATTGTGGGCGGTATGTCTGGTGGAGCGATGGGGTTCATTATGGGGAATTTCCCTGGTGCGATTGCGGGTGCGGTCGCGGGGAATCGATTGGGTGCGGTGAGGGATAAGAGGGGAAAGAGTGTGTATAGTGTTTTTCAGGAATTGGATCAGCCGGAGAAGATGAGATTGTTGGGTGAGCTGGCGCAGAAAGTGTTTGCGCATGCCATTTCTTGATTACAGTGACCGGAAAGCAAGGAGTTTCAGAGCTGGGAGTTTAACTGGTTGTTGGACTGGGACTGGGACTGGGACTGGGACTTGAACTGGGAGGGATATAGATGAAGTTCACGTAAGGAGATACCACAACAGTTGGGCGTGTTACCAGGCACTTGTAACATTACATTATATTCATTGCAATGGGGTATCTTGGTCTATATCCTGCACTCATGCTCGCAGATCCCATCATCTGGCAATCTTCTGCACGTCTTTGTCTAATAGTGCTCTTGCAGCAGCAATCTCAGCTGCATTATATCCATCCCAACCCTTCTCCCCTGATGTGCTTCTCCGCACAATCTCAGCAAGCTTTGCAGTCGCCAACTCATTCAGCTTCTTGACAGTCTCAATGCTTGGCGGAGCAAGATCGCCAGCCTGAGAATCCGAGGTCGTCATTTGGCCCTTCTTTGTCGTCGCCAGCACTTCGAGCAATCGTGTCGTGCTCTGCGTAGGATAAAACAGTCAGCACAACCTCCTCGATCATCGAGGCTCAAAGCAAAAGAACTCACCACTTTCAACCCATAATAACCTCTCAGATAATCGTCACACAACTCAACGGCTCTGCAGAACCTCCTCATCGCCTCACTCAATCCCTTCAGCTGCTCTCCACTCCCCGCTTGCAGCCCGCTCGCGCTCAGAAAGGTCACCTCCCCCATCCTCGCGTGCAGATTCCACGCATTCGGCGCAAGAAGCAACACTTCTTCCAGGCAAAATTTCCCCCTCTCCCACATCCCTTGTTGCACATACATCTCGGCTAGTTCACTCCATGCCTCCGCATCAGTAGGATTGGTATCGACGAGATTCACCAACGCGGCAATCGCCTCACTCGTCTTGCCCATGGATTTGAGGAGTGCAGCCCTCCTCTTCCGGATAGCGAAACATGCGGGATCTTCTTTCAGAATCTCTTCGTAATGCGCCATGACATCTTCGAGTTCGTGTTGATTCGTGGCTGTTGCTTCGGCCCAGAGTCCTCGCAGTGCTGCTACGCGCTCGTTTGTGAGGCCGAAGCGGGTCGTGAGTTCTTCTAGACAGAGGTGGGCGGAGTCGTTTTGGCCGGTGCGGAGGCAGGAGAGGAAGAGGTTTTCGTAGGTGGTCCATTTCTCTTGGGATTCGGAGTTGGAGAAGAGGGAGAGTGGGTACGGGAGGGCAGGATACCAGGATTTTTGCGACTTGAAGAAGGCCTCGGCGTTGGCGGATTGAGAGAGCGCCGTCTCTGGGCTGGAGTTGGTAGGGGGTTGTAGGAGGGAAGTAGACATGGTTGGTCGCTTTGGGATGTGTAGTGAGGTAGTCTTCTCTCAGTGTTTTGGTATACCTCCACCTCCGTGAGAGCTGAAGCATGTGAATCGGCAAGCCAAGCCCCGATGACCACCGACTTCTCTCCTTCTCGTCCCCTCCCCCCTCCCCCCTCCCTCCACTCCACAGCAGTAACACATTCACTCACAAACACGACACTTCACTGTGTCGGAAGCACATCAACCATGTTTGTGAAGCCTCTCCACCATCACCGGATACTGTCAAGACATCCACGATAATGCCCGCCTCTGCCAGCACCATCGCCGCCCTGCAAACCAAGATATGGGCTGGTTCTATAGCCCTCGAGATCCGACTCGCAGCATCAGATTGCAGGACCTATGACCAGTCGGAGCCGTACTTGGTTCAGTATCCTCGTCTGTCGTATCTCGGCTTTCTACTGCCACGACTTCATGCCTTCTTTGCGTCAAGTCTCATCACTCCCGAAATCCCAGCTCACGATGCCTGGATCTCCTTTGAAGGCGTGCCGATGAAATGGCATTACCCCCTGGGGCTACTCTATGACCTCTTCTCGGGATCTGAGCCCTTTGACCTCGATCCGCCTGGACTGCCGAACCCCGAAGAATCGTCCATATTGCCTAGTAGTGGCGCTGCCGTGTCCACAATACCGTGGAAACTGATTATACACTACTCAGACTTTCCCGATGAGCAGCTGATACAGCTGGATGAGGAGGGCAGGACGATGCGAGACACGTATGTGAACGCTGTCAAGGAAGCGGATTTCGTCAGAAACGGGTCTGCAAGGACGGTAATGTCGCTCAGTAAAGATGATTCAGAAAATCTGTGGCGAGCTGTTCAAGATCGTACGTTCAGGATCACTGACATCGGCATGTGCCCTGCTAATGATAATATAGATGATAAAGCCCTATTTAATTCCATCAACAACAAACTCCTCAGCCCACCTGGTCTGGAATTACGACATGTCCCACTCAAAGTCTATCTGCCCACCTCTGCGCCCATCTTGAAAGGCAAGAGCATCGGTGCTACCGAAGCAATCGAAGAAGAAGAGGCAGAAACAGCCACAGCTGGTCATCTGCGAGTCGTGCAAGCTCTAATTCCCATCCTACAGTCCTCGACGCAGCCCCAGACATTGGGAACTGCACTGAACAGTGTTCTGCCAACAATCTTTCCCAGTCGGAGAAATCCTATTTATGCGAGGCCAGTGTTGCATGGAGCTTCGGTTCCGTTGGCTGCTCGACTGGATGAGTTGGGCAAGGCAGCGGCGTACACGGATGGATTTTTGCATTTTGCTGTTGTGATGCATGGATGATGGAGACGACAGGTATATAGGTATATATAGGAGGGAGGAGAGCTGGACAGCAGGGGGTATAGATTTTAAAATCCTCGCCAAGACACTACGACATCATCTTGCTTCCCTCTCACTATACAATATTCCTCTTCTCCTCCTTCTTTTCTCTATATCATTACTTTATTGTGGCCAATATCTTCAACCTATCCCAGACTAGTCCTGAAGGCATAGTCACCAGTATTCTGTGTGTGTCGGTGAGCTATATGAATCCCCCCAAACCCTCTGCACCAGTTTCATAAGTTTGAACCTCTTTTTGCCTCTGTGATACCCTGTCTGCTACCCTAGGTTTTACCCTCCTCTTCCCTCCCTCCTCTTCCCTCCCTCTTCTTCCTTCATTCACTCTCCTTGCAATCCACTCCTCTGTCTCCTATACCCGTGCAGACTGTTTCAAGTATTCTTGTATCTGACCCACTCCCTTTCTGAAGGCTTTCTTAGCTGCATGACCTATACATCTCCCTGTCTGACACCCTAGCTCTTCACAAGGCTTCTTCGAAGCTTCTCAAACACCTTAGGGAAAGGTAGACAACTGGATCGTCTAGATGTGCTCAGGGTGTTCTGGTATGGATAGCCACCGAGACCAGCTTTACTGTCGTATCCTGTGCCATTTCTTTGGTCCAGATCTGTCTTTTGAGCCTAAATATGCTCTCAGCATACATATATGATATTGATTGAAAGCAGATCTGAATAGCTCCGGGGTTGCTTCTGCCATTTGGAGGTTCGCGCTATCGGCTAGGTCTTCAGTGGCGAATAAGACTGTTGGGTTGGGAGAGGCACAACTTAACCGACTCTTCGGATTTTCCTCGCACTTCTTGGGGGCGAGTAGGAAGCAACACTATACGGTGCAGTACAGTACAGTACAACAATGCTTAACTCTTTTTTTTCCCCGATTTGCCAAGTCCCAGCACTGCCACCAATATGACAGCTTACACTGTAGTATCGGGCGATCCATTTTCCTCAATCGCCCAGCGCCTGGGCATTTCAGTTGAAGCTATCCAAGTACATTATCAATTCTGGCGATACTCTCCGCTGGCATCTCCGTTGCCGAAAGTCGAAGCTGCGAATCCAGGGATTCAAGCTAGGTAACAGCTTGCAAGTGGGCCAAGTTATTTACATTCTTGCAAAGTGGGGAGGACTTGGAGGGGGATGTAGAGGGGGGGATATTGGGTTTGAGAGATTTCTTGTGGAATGAGGGGGGATTTTGGAAAATTTGGTTATAGACTGGTCGAGGGATTCATGAGACGCTTTCGTCGAATTGGGGAACCATTCGGTGGAAAACTTCAAGTTCGCGCCACAGGCAAAAAGCGAAAGATTCATCTTCCCTGACTCTTGCTCAACCCGTTCAGCTCAGCGCACACTCACCACACCACATCTCATCCTCTTCCCGTCTTGGTCCTTCACCTCTGCATTCAACCCATCCTTCTCCCCGATCCATCACCTCATCCTCTCACCCCCACTGCCAACGCCCCGAGGATCATCAACATCACCGCAGAAAACGCTCCTTCCTGACCCCAACAGACATCCTTCAAAGCAGTCGCATAGCTCATTCTGCCACACATGAAGCGCTTGACAATCGCGTCTCCGACTTTGACCGTCAGTTCACCTTTGGTTCCGGCTTCAACTAACGTATCGAGCATGACGGTGTATTGGGTATCGGTGATGGGCGGAGTATTTCCGGTAGGAGCTATAAAGATTTCGTGGTTGGAGCTGCAGCGTGGACAGTTAAGTGGCGGGGAGGTCTCTGGTGGCGAACACGGCGATGGCGAGGACGATGAGGATGGTGATGAGGATGATGAGATGGTCTGTAAGGCATCTGCAGGAAGAAGAACTGGACGGGCCAAAACTGTCGGGCGGTCTACTTCTTGTTGCGGCTTGGACTCTGCCAGTGTTGATAGTCGTGGTTGCGGTGCAAGTTCAGCGGGAGTCACCTTGAGCGTGGGCTCACGGGTCGTGAGAGCGACTGTCTTACCGCACTTGCTGCGGAAGTATTGTGCTTCTGCCGTTTGCCATACCAAAGTCTTGGGTCCTTCGTCGCTTCCGTGCGGCTCCGGTTCAGTGGTGTCGACTGGCTTGGTCTCACTCTCGCTGCCTTGCTTCACCTCGATCTTCGCAGACTGTGGCAGTGCGCGAAATCCTGGGGTGGTGTCTGGACCTTTCTGTAGTGATACGCGCTTACTATATTGCTTTGAGTCTCGGCGCTCGAGTCTTGGCTCAGCCGTGGCTGTCTTTGAATGTTTCGTTGCCTTGTCACCTTTCTTGCCCTTCCGCGTTAGTTGCTCACTGGCCTTTCGCGCCTGGCGCTCCTCGCGCGCTACGTTCCACGCTAGTTCCAGGCTGTCTGCCGAGCTATCGCGTGCAATAGCTGCCTCGGGTGTCATTGCTGGTGTCTGTAGTTCGGATTCTCCAGTCTGTGATCAGTCAGTACGAAGCTCGCGATGTGAGGACATAACGTGACGTACATCAGTCAGAAGCACAAACTCGGCGGAACCATCTTGCGCATCCTCGTTCTGGGACACTGAGTTGATGTCGTTACGAACCTTGTCGAAAGTCCATGTGCCTTTGACTGTGCCCTGCATCGAGGCGTTAGGCTCTACTGTGGTATTGTTGGAGGACTGCGTTGTATGAATGGCGCGGTCCTGCGTCGAGTCGACTGTCTCATTCTGCGGTGATGTTGTGACATGTTGAGCGGCGCTCTCGCTGTCTTTCCTCGAGTGGTGTCGGTCGGTTCGTTGCTCATCGACTACGGGCTGCGTGGCCGCTTTTGCATCGCGCTGCGGCTGGTTAGCACAGGCTTCACGCGGTGACAGGCATTCCGTACCCAGTCAGACATGTGTGCGTTTCGAATGGCGAGACTCCGAATGAATTCGGGAGATATGTCCGATGACACGAGACTTGTGATGAGTGCCTCGTATTCCTGGATGGTGGTCTGCATTTCAGTAGATTCGTCCATGTCGGATGTGCGGGTGCTAGTGGGTGAGTTTGTGTGCGTGTGTGGTTGGGGCGACGTTGCGAAGTCGTGTACAGGCAAGTGTGTCGAGAAGAGCGTGGAAATGGGCGCAAATTTGGATTCAAGGCATGTTCTGGAAGTGCCCTCCAAACGAAGCGACCAGAGCTTTTTTCTACGTTACCTCACCCTACTTCACCAACTTCTTTCCCCCACATCCCGTCCGCCATGGCAGCGAGTCACCGAAGAGGGGAACGAACAATGCACCGCAGAGGGTGAGCAGCCTACAATAAACGAAACATCAACGGCTGACATGTTGTCTCACGGGATTCCTCGTCGAAAGCCAGAAATGAGCACTTCTGTCGGCTCTTGTGTATACTAACGGACTCTTCTTGAGGACATGTCGCTGTTCCCGCAGCCGCAATCCTGCCACCTGCGTTCGTTACATGCCTGTGTATCCCATCAAGCGTCCTTACTCGCAGGCCGAGACCATGAATCCTCGCTTTGGCTCTTTCATCTTAGCTTCAGGGCCGGCGTCCTGCTTCGCTCGCCCGCCTCCCTCTATAGCTCATTCAGTCCCCAGTTCTTCCCATTCAAGTCGGACAGTTCGAGCACGCGAGACCATACTCCCGAACACTGCTAATGACTCAGCGTAGACCTGCCCTTTGCTCTTCTTCTTTTGAGGATGTTCCTGCCCGTTCTCGTCTTGATGCGACTCAGGTAGCCGTGTCTCCGCTTCCGCACAACATGCGAAGGCTTAAATGTGTCTCGCTTCGCGCCTCGGACTTGCGATATCGAGAGGCCCGTGAGTTGCGAATCTAGCGTTGCAGCGGGAAGGATACTGGTGGGTCGTGTCGCGAGGAGAGCAGGTCGTGTGGGTGTGACGCTGCTGAGGAGGGAGAGCGATCTAGAAGGAGAGTAAGGTATTAGTGGTGGTTTTCTCACAGGAGAATGAATGGAGACGTTGTACCTCCGTTGTGTGGTTTGCGTGGTTTGTGTGGAGAAGCGTACGGCGCTGGTAGCCACCCGAATACAGCGTGAGCACAACATATTTGCGTGAAGTAGTTTATCGGTGCCGTGATGGGAGTGAATTGACGTCGATGTCGATGAAGCTGAGCGGAATCCCGAAGACTGCGGTCGATGGATGCCAAGACCTAAGACCGCGCCGGCAGACACTCCTATTTAGGGAGCTCTGAACCTGGCAAGAGGCCACAACTTAGTTTCTAAAACAAACTCCTAAAAACTTCGCACCAAAATCCTGCTGTCCTACACTCGTGCGCATATTCGTTATACATTCGCGGGACTCTCGCGATTCTTTTACGTACTATACAGGTAGTCATTTACGTATGCATTTACGGGCGCATTCACGTGCGCGCAGTAGTGCGCGTAGTAGTCCGCGCAGTAGTGCGCGCTGTAGTGCGCGCAGTAGTGCGCGCTGTAGTGCTCGCCGTAGTGCTCGCCGTAGTGCTCGCCGTAGTGCTCGTAGTAGTTCGCGTAGTAGTTCGCGTATATAGTAGTACTGCCTAATAAATACACCGCTACTATTGATTGACTAGAACGCCTAATAAATATACTACGACTACACTACGAACGATGCCTTAGGTTTATATAAAGCGGCGATACTTCCTTCCTCTACCTCTTACGAGCTAGTATAGTGTTACGGGTATTGTCGCTACCTGTAGTAGTACGAGCGGCGTCGTTAGTACTCTTATTCGCGCTTTTATTCGCGCCCTTATTCGCGCCCTTATTCGCGCCCTTATTCGCGCCCTTATTCGCGCTCTCAATCGCGCTCTTATCCGCGCTCTTAATCGCCCTCTTATCCGCGCTCTTAATCGCCCTCTTATTCGCCCTCTTAATCGCCCTCTTATTCGCCCTCTTATTCGCCCTCTTATTCGCCCTCTTATTTACCCTCTCGTTCGCGCTGTCGTTCGCGCTATCGTTCGTACTATCAATCGTACCCTTATCCGTACTATTATCAATCTTACGGTCAAACTTACGGTCAAACTTACGGTCAAACTTACGGTCAAATATACGGTCAATCGTACGGTTAATCGTACCGCTATTCGTACCGCTATTCGTACCGCTGTTCGTACCGCTGTTCGTACCGCTATTGTTCTTTAACTTAGGCGAAATAATAAGCGTCCGGTAGCTCTTATTACTCTAGGTAAGATCGATAGTAGGTTGATATACTAGTAGTAGCGTTCGCGGTATATTCGTTATACGGCTCGACGCCCCCTATAGATTGTTCGCTACTACTATTACCTACCGGCCTACAGCTTTCCTTATTAGGATCTCCCTCTCTATAGAAGGTAGAGGTAGTATAGGTAGTAGACGAATCTGCCTACTTTCCTTCGGTAATAGTATTACTAAGAGCGTTCTCTTCTTAAATAATAGTAGTTTGTTCGTAAACGATAGTAGTAAAGGAAAGTCTTTACTACTATTATTACTCGTAGTAACGTTCGCGGGGTCGAGGAGTAATAGGCCGTAGTAAAGTCTCTTGTAGTTGTCTTGTTGCGACTTCTCTATTAGTACTATATTGACCTAGAATACGTAGGCATCGTTCTAACCCCTTTATCGTAGATACGGAATTAGCAATAGCTTATCTGCGAGTACTAGTACCTCTAAGGCTACCTATAATACCTCCTACGGTTAATATGTTTTCGCGTCGAATCCGGTAACTAGCCTATAGTATAGGTAGTTATCCATTTTGTAGACGAGTCGTAGCCTCCAATCGTTGGTTCGTTTGAGAATAAAGTCGATTAGCGGTTGATTCGCGGCTACAAAGCTTTCTTTACCCTAACTATCCTTAATAGAAAGCATCCTTATAGGCTCCGCCTAGATAATATCGCTACTATCTAAACGGACGTCCTAAGTATAGACCTCGATAGTGCACTTAACTAGTAGGCGAGCTCGTTCTTTGCCCTTTAATCCCTTAGTTGAAGGCGAAGAAGCCTCGTTCGTAGCCGTAGCTATACGATTCGTAGCGGTGTTCGTAGGTATCTTGTAGGATACTACCTTACCGCCTACGCTATATATAATTATCGAGGTCTGCTTCCGGGTAAACCCCTTCTATCGCTATCCTTCGGCCTTATCTAGTAAGGAAGCGAATAATATAAAGCCCGGGGGCTCTAGGCGGCGGCTCGTACTTATAGTAGTATTCGTACTAGCCCTAGAAGTATTCGCAGTAGTAATCTAGTATACTATAGGGTTGATAGTAGAGCATTAAGGATAGGAGGCCTAGTCGCTATAGATAGTATACGGTTGTCTAGTCTCTATACAAAACTTCCCCTACGAGGCTATTATAATCGATCGATAGTAGAGGTATAGAATAAATAAATAAATAAATAAATGAATTGCGAGTAATCGGCGCTCCTTTTGTATACGACGAACGTACCGCGATTAGCGCTACGAACGCTGCCTAACGGTCGCTCGCTACTCGCTATAGATAGGTATTTTGACCGTACTACGGTTATAGGTATTTTGACTATACTACGGCTAATAGCTATATTCCCCTAGGTACGAGTAGGCGTATAGGAATATACGGTATCTACTACTATATCTACGTAGTAGGTAAAAAGGCAGTGAATATATATTGTTACCCTATACTATAATATACCCCGCTTTGCGAATTTACCGCGAATCGATACGAATAGAGACCCTATACGATACCCCGCTTTGCGAATATACTACGAATTAGTACGAATATCGGGCCGGCGGCCGGCCGGACTAGCGAAGCCCCGACGTTACGTCTTAAGACGTTACGTCTTGTAACAACCCTCGTATACTATATATAGTCTCTATATATAACGACTACCTATACTTCTCTACTCGGCTTAATTCGTAGCTAAATTCGCGTAACGATAAGCGATATAGAGAGACCTACTAGGAATAGCGGCCGCCCCCGAGTTAAGCTCGATAACTATAAGGATTAGATTACGTAGCGTATCGATACTAGATACATACAGGCTATAATTCGCGGTAAACTATTGTAGGTCTACGATATAAATATATATACTCGAACCCTCCGCCGACGTCTATAGTAATAGGATATTCGAGCCCGTAGGCCTGTATATCATAATACGGCACTTCTACGGCAACGCGTCGTATACTACTTCTTCGTACTTCGTCTTACCGATTCGTAGGTATACCGGCTACTCGACTATAATAGATTCGTAGTTAGGCCGATACGAATAGTACGTTTACGGAAAGAGATAGGATTATATAAGCGTGTACTAGCGGCGTACCGTAAAGAAGCGGAATTAGGTATAGTAGAGGTACTACGTAAAGAGCTAGAAGATAGCAATATTAAGGACTATAGCCGACGAATACTCTACGAATATATACGATCGAAGTATAATATCGTTAGTAGAGATAGATTATATCGTATTCTAGAGACTTTGAACCCCGAGGCAGTATAGCGACGGCGAGTAAGGGCTAAGCAATACCGCGGTACGATAGTTATACCTAGACCTAATTACGTATAGTTAATAGATACCTACTATAAACTAGAGTACTTTAGGTTTCAAATCTACGCGTATATAGACGCGTTCTTAAGGTATATTACGTAGATATATATTAGAATTACTACGAGAACGCAGGTATCTGTTTAGGCTTAATATATAGAAAGCGCTCGGGCTAGCGGTATTATATACGTATTCGAGTATACCGCGAATACAGCGAGAATATATACTAATATATATACCTATAGTCTATTTATCCTATAGACTAATCGTAGTACCGAGATACGCTATACTATAGACGCTTATTTATCGTTACGGCGTTAGCTATATAAAGGCGAGGGCAATAAGGTAAGGCCGAATAAGCTACGAGTACTATACGAACGACCTAACTATAGTATAGCCTCTTCGGTTCGACGACTGTTTCCGGTACGGTATAAGCAAGATAAACTAGCGGATTAAGACGTAGTAGCGCTAGTAGACAGCTAGTACTATACGGTAGCGATAGTACTTTATAGAGCTATATAGCTAGGGCCTATTTCTCCGAAAGAATAAGTATAACCGACTCGCAATAGTATTCGTATATATACCGATTATTCGTAGTATAGTCTTAGACTTTGTTTATCTCTAGAATATATATCGAATACGTTTATAGAGGAATAGGCTATATATTATTAGCGGTATTCTATTCGTACTATACTACTACCTATAGGAGTCCGGTAACTACGAGCAGAATAGGGTATAGGTACCGCCGGAAATACTCGAGCTAATACAAAACGACCTCTAAGGTAAGTAAGTAGGTACTAGCGGTACGTTCGTAGGGACGTTCGCTAACTAGTCGACTATACTAGGCTTCGATATTAAGGAGTACCTTCCGCCGGCGATATAGCAATAGTATAACGAGGCACTATAGCGGCGTAGATTCACTACCCCTATATACGGGGCTACTATCGACGATAATAGCGACCGTATACATCCCTAGGCTTATATAGCTCTACGTAATAAGCTACGTACCTACCTAGATACTTATAGCGACGAATTACTATACGAATCAGCAAGGCTACTCGCGGCTTAATAGCGCGCCGATCTAGAGAACTAGCATATCTACGAGTACGCGAACGAGAACCTCTTCGATAGTCTATTACTATATTATAAGCGGCCGGACGATACTATAGAGGTTGATAATATAGAGGTAGAAGAAAACGACCCTATATAGTTCGTAAACCTAGATAGTATACCGAACGACGACGAG